>JAULBZ010007041.1:0-11843 GCA_032360805.1 Neoturris breviconis | reverse complement strand
TTAACTTGCGTTTCGGGGTTTGTATTATAGTTTAAATGCTTTTGCAGGGCGTTGATTTGTTCATCTTTATCGTTGATATACTCGTCAAGTTGTTGTTTGTTTCCTTGATTAGCTGTTTGTTGAATAATATCATCATCGTTAAACGATGTCTCTTGTTCATATTCATCCTCAGCAATGTATTCTTCTCTTAGCGGTATACGCTCTTCATCGATAAAATCAGGTTCATACATTTATTCTATAATAAACATGGATATACACACTAAAAGAAGTAACCGAGTGGTGAAGGCTATGAGAGCTCATCGTCAGCACGTAGTAGTGACACACAATCCGAGTTCAATTGATCCGGGACAGACTCTTCGAGTACGCTTTCCAAACCTCGGGGAGCATGACGTTATCGTTCCTGGGAGCTTCTTCGTCAGCTTTGTCTTGAACCTCAAAGGTAAAAAAGATGAAGCTCGAAGCGTCGTGCCTAACCTGGGGAGAAAGATCATCAAGACGTTCAAGATTTACTTCGAAGGCAACGAGGTGCTCTCGATCAATAACTACGACGAGATCATGACCTTCATGGATTCTTGGCTCTCGAAGAAGGAGAAACTGGATCGCGTTTTTCAAGGTATCGATAGCGCCGACGGACTCAAACTCAGAGTGAGTAGTAAAGGAGCAAAAGGAGATCCAGGGGAAACAGCAATTGCGAAGACGTACGGTAAGCGCTTTCGAATTCCAATCGATTTTGAACTGTTGAAAGACATCGGTCCTTATCATCAGGCGAGTCTCGCTGACAAGCTCGAAATCCAGCTGACCTTCAACGGTGCTCAGGCGGTGATCTTGGGGAGTACTGCAACGTTGGTGGCAGCAGCAGATGCCGACTACGACTACTCTGCGACTGACATTCGCACAGAGTGGGATCAAATCACTTCTAAAGATTTGGCGAGTTCTATGAAGAGCGTCTATCAACAGCTAGCTCTACCGTTTACCCGAGTGTTCGAGCATCGGTTTACAACGATCAACAAGTCCGACGGAGTCGTCAATCTAGCGGTGAACGCGCCGTCCAAAAGTCTATCGCATGTTCTAATCTTGGCAGTCGACCCCGAAGATCGCAAGAAATTCGAGCACAAGACTGTGTGGAAGAACCTCGACATCACCCGGGTAAACATCGGCATAGAGGGCGTCGAAAAAGTTAACGCTTTATACGCCTCGGGGATGCAGAGAGAGAATACGTACGATCAAATTCGCAAGCTCTTTGGAAGCGACGATGTTACGCTAGGAGATTTTTTGACGGAGAAGTACGCGCTGTGCCTTGACCTGAGGCCGTCTACCGATCCAAGTCAGCATGGGAACGGAGCGAACTTGAAAAACACATCAGAGGGTGTGACTCTGGAAATTCATCGCGTCGCGGGGACTGGGGATGGTAAACTAAATCTTCACATCTTTATCTTTCAAGATGCTCTGCTTAACATCGAGAATGGCAGGTTTCACAGCATCGCCGCTTAGTGTGAACGATGCAAATGTTGTTATATAAGAAATGTATGTGAAAGAGCCACATACCGCTATTTTCACAGGTCCTACATCCTGCGGTAAGACTCAAAAAGTTCTCGATCTGATCGAGCAAGAATATAAGGATCACTTTGACAATATCGTGATTTTGTGTCCTACTCTGCGGTGGAACCAGACCTACCTCGAAAAGTCTTGGCTTTGGAAGGATGACTACGTTTTTGTCTTTGAACCGAAGGGAAACTTGTTTAAACGCATCGAACAACTGTCGAACCTCTTCTCCGGCGAGGAGACGTTGTTCATCGTCGATGACATGATCGCTGACGAGACTCTGGATAAGAAGCGTCAACCACTCCTCGAGCTAGCCATCTCAGGAAGACATCGCAAGCACAGTTTGTGGCTTCTGACTCAGAGCTACACAGCTCTCCCGAAAAATCTTCGTCGACAGAAGAAGCAGCTCTTTGTCTGGTATCCGTCGGAAAAGTCGGATCTCAAGATGATTGACGAGGAGACGAATCTGATGACTCCTAAACAACTTGAGAGTATCAAAGAACAGCTCAAGCGCGAAAAATACGCTTGTCTTTACGTGAGACTGGATCTGGATTATCCAAGTTTTGCAGTTCTTAAATAAACATGAATGAAGAACAATCGGCAGTGACTAAGCAGAAGAATCCTGGTCGAGTTGCAGCAGGGAAGCGACTTGTTGAGTATAATCGCAAGACCAAGGAGGAGTTGCTTAAGAACAAGAATCAAGTGAAGTCAAGTGACGAGTCAAGTGAGCAAGAACTTAGTTCAGGTACTGTGTCAAGTACTGTGTCAAGTACTGCGTTAAGTACTGGCCTTTGGTACGGTGGATCGACCGCTATCATTTTAGGTGTAGGGATCGCGGCATTCTTTCTCTATACTCATCGAGCTCCTCCCATGACAGAGCCATCGAAGAATTACCTTGCGGCTGCTCCTAGCGGAGACGCAGGCGATCAGCATGAGAACAACGATATTTTTCGAATGAACTGATATAATAAACATGGACTATACAAAAGAAATAAAGGAATCACTAGGGTTCGGGTTAATCTTCGCTACGCTTAAAGCAGCAGTCGACTACGCATCAAACGGCAGAAAGCCGAGTATAAATTCATTCGGCAAGAACGTCGCAGTTGGGGCCGGTGCTGATATTGTATACGATGAAATGAAGCGAAAAAAGTGGCTCCCTTGGTTATAGATAAACAATGGCTAGTCTAGCAATGATGGCAGGTACTGCTCTCGTCAACGCGTTGGCCTTCAGTGGGACTAACGCAGCATTTTCACTGCTTGGAGATCACGGCAAAGCAGAAATGAAACGACATAATGTCGCTATGGAACAACTCGCGAAAGCTAGAGAGGAATACAGTAAGGAACGACAACAAAGGCTCGATTATTTGAACAAAACAATCAGTCAGCAGAGACACGCTCAGCAGACCTTTCGAGACGTTTCGATTGCAATGGAGGAGTACAACAAGGTGACAGGAAATCAACTTCCGCCACTGAGAGACCCTCCAAAGCTCAGTGATTTCTACAATCCTTCGAGAAAAGGAAAAGACACAGAACTCGCGCTAGTCGTCGGTGGGATGGCAGTCGTTGGAGCCTTGGCCTACAAGTTTAGTAAAGAAACATGAAGGTTAAGGAACTGAAGGATTTTTTGAAACAGAGAGGCTTCAGAGGCTACTCGACGATGAAAAAGGGAGAACTCCAAGCAAAGGTACAAGAGCTACAAGAAACGGAGGCAAAAGCGCTCTACGAAAGCCAGCTCAGAGACAACGCCGTTTGCGAAGCCTGCTTAGACGAGCAGAGAATACAGAGAAAGATCGACGAGAAAATCTTTAATCAACGGCTGCTCGAGATCAGTTTCCGGAGGCTTGGGTGCGATTACTGTCAACACACGAATTTTTGCCACGATGGCGATGTAAGTTATTGTTGCTCCTGTGGAGCCCTAAGACCCCCCGAATATTTGTGAAAGAAGAGTGGAGTGAACCCGCGGGTTCACTTCATCGTCTAGCGGCTCTTCAAAAATCAGCCTCACGTTTACCAACAATTCCTATTCTTGAATCGGTGGAACACCCATCTCGTAGAGGTCTTCACGGGTTAGATCTACGAGTCTAAAGTGACACTCGTACCGCTCCACATGTCCTTCCTCTTCAAAGCGGTTGAACGCGTGTACGCTGTTCGGATTGTCGATGACAACGATCTCCTCGCTGTCCGGAAACTGATCCAAGAGCCACCGTCTCTTGGTCGGTATTTTCAGCCTCTGAATGCGCGAGATGTAGTAAGGATACTCAAAGTGTTTGTCGTCCTCTGCGGTATGCTTTCTGGTGATCATCACTACGTTGTCCTTGCGGGAGTCTCGACAGTGATCTACATGTCGGTTTCTCATCACAGCAAGCTCTTGATCCTTAGCTCGTATCTCTCCCTGAAGCCCTGTATTGCTGTACTCCAGCTGTCTAACGACATACTGCGATCCAGTGAGATCGTCGTCGAGGAAGGCTATTTGCATGTCCCTCTCATCGATGGCTTCCTGGTGCTCTTTCACGACTTTCTCGACACCTTTGCGAGCAAGCCACTTGATGAGTTCGACAGCTTTTGGCTTCCTTGATCTCGCAACGATCTCCAAAGCAGCATCTAAATCAACGAAAGCATCGTGATCGTTTTGACGCTGCGAGGCATGCGTTGAACGCATGCCTCCGCAGAGCATCTTTCGGGGGATTGTATCGATATCTCGATATGTTGCTCTCACATCAGCAATCCCCAAATATCGTCCAATATCAGCACGATTGAAGCGCGGTGCACCTGTCGTGTCATTCGAGACTTCAATGGCTCCTGCGGGTACGGCGTTGAAAAGTGACAGAGACATCTTTCTTGTAATTTCTTGGCTCAACCTACACAATTTGCAGGGTCAAGTGAACCTACGGGCTCACTTTACGCATTTCTCTCGGAAGCTGTATCCATGAACGGTTCTGCTTCAGGTTTACCAGACCTCAAAAGGAAGCAGTAAAGACCGGGTTCTTTCAATAAGATTGTGTTTGACTGGGTGTACTTAGATTTGAGTACACCCTCCAGGTCAACACAAGCGATATTTTCTCGCTACAAGGCGTTGGGTGAGCTGATTCACTAAATGTCGTAGAACCGAATGTAATTAAAAAACTGTTGCCACTGCAAGGCCAAACTAGAGGCGACAATCCCATAGAGTCCAGTGTTGTATCGATGGGTGTTTTTTATTCTCAACGCCTTAAGGACATGCCTTTTTGATCCTGAATGGCCCGTCGACAAGACAACTGGAAACGGCGTTCCCATGCGTTCTAAGCCATAAGACAATAGAATTCTCGCCATTCGCCCATTCGCATCTTGAAACGGGTGGAGTGCAACAAAATCATAAAAGAGGTTCGTCGCAGCATCCAACAGAGATCCTACATCGTAGGGAGTTTTAGCGACTTGAATGTTAAAGTCTTCTAAAATCGCCTCTAGGCCTCTTTCAATACATTGGGGTGGGGGATAGGGAGTCCAAGTGCCTGCAGAATAACATGCGGTTGTCCTAAATTTCCCATTAGGAATCAACTTGTCGTTGGCGTCGGTCGAGTTTTCCATCAAAATAAAATGTGCACGTTTAACATTATCTAGCGTCAACGCGCGCTCTCCTTTCAGACTCTGCTTGGCGTTGAAGTGGCGGAAAATTTGGTTTTTTTCCTGATTATTAAACCGACCGTCGGTGTTCCATTTAGTTAGGTTGCCTGCAGTGTCGAACAGGTCACTTTTCTTAAAGTGATCTCGAACCAATATATAAGTGTCTACACCCCTCTTTTTAGGGAGCGTACCTTCTTGTGAATTGCTCCCATATAAGAATTTCACCATAGAGTCACTCGCAAAATCCTTCATGAGAGGGTGATATCTATAATTTTTGTTGTATTCGTTTAAAAAATCGACGTGTCGACATGTCGCCATGTGATCGTCGACGCTCATCCACGGTAGTCTTGGTACTTTCAATGCCATTTCTTAAATACCTCGCCGCTAAACGCACCCCCTCCACAGAACATCTTTCGCGAGACGGAACTAACGTCTACCACTTTTTCACCCAGTCCGGAGGAAGCTCAGTACCTTCAGATACTATCATCAGCTCTTCACGTACAAAAGCTCGAGTTGGGCCATCCACCAGATAGTATAGGACGCGTTGTCCTGGATCCGTTACGATGCGATCCAACCTAAAGGTCTTTCTAGACCAAATGTTGTCCGTGGCACGTCTTTTCTGATCAGCGTTCTCTTCTCCAGGTTCCAAGAGATAACGATAAAGACCATCAACTTTTGCAGCCTCCTCCTTCTCGTAGGGCTTGATTTTTAGTGTCACTTCATCAAGTTTCACTTCCTTAGCCGGTGTAGTGTTAATTCGTTCGAGCTTTCTGTTGTTCAAAATAGTCACCTGTTTTTGTAGGTACTTGACCCAGATCCTAGAGTCCTCTCCGCTACGCAGCTCTTGCGCGTCTTGAGCCTTGAATAACCGCTCAGCTAACATCTTGTTGAAATTCTCCACAAACGCTGTAAAGCTATGGTGGTACTTGGTGACGACGCTTTTGATGGGTACGTTGTGCTCTTTCATTAATTTCAAGACCTCGCCTTTGAACTCAGTTCCTGCGTCGACGTGGAGCTTATCCGGATAGCGTAAAGGCCCCTTCTTGTAGATATCCTTAAACATATCAGCGACCTCTTTCGCTTGCTTTGTTCTCAAAGGTCGACTGGCCTTAAACCCAGAGGCGACGTCGATCACGTTTAAGGCGTATTTGTACGTGCTTTGATATACTTTATCGTGAGGTAAAAACAGCAGATCAGCTTGGTGAAGCTGATTCACCTTGGTCACATAGAAGTGAGCGTAGTTGATTTTCTTAGGTTTTGGTAAATGAACTTGCCACAAGGCTTGTTTAGCCAACCACTCTTCAACAACTTTTTTTGGCTTCCCTGATGCTTTCTGAAGTAGTTTGATCGCCTTTCGTCCAGTCCACAGGTGCTCGGGATCGTAGTAGATTTTACTTAGTTCACTCATTTATTGTATGGATTCGAGTGAACCCGCGGGTTCACTTGACAATTTTTTACACCTTCGACAACTTTTTCGAGTCATCTGATAACGTGACTTTGTTGCTTGTTTCCTCGGAGCTCTCCACAAAGCCTTCGGTATGATTAGCCGTATGCGCTACTATCAACAGTGGAGCTAGTAATCGACCAAATGTATCTACAAATAGAGCGCCTATGTCCGCCATGGATTCTTTGATGATTGGATCATTGTCAATGTCTTTGTGGAGCTGCTCGACGCTGTCGATCTTCAACACTCTCGACACGCTCTTCGAGTAAAGGCTGGCGACATGAGTACTCACGGCTTTCCCCGTCATTTTAGCCTTGTGTTTTACATCGGCTTGGTGATACTCGTGATAGAGCTTTTCCACAACCTCTTTCGAAGCTTTCTCGATTCGATTCACCGTCCACGGAGTCTTGCCGGGGAGCTTGTCGGCCTTGCCTTGGTTGATGACACCCTTCAAGAACTCCTTTTTGCTAGTGTAGGGTTCTTCTTTTTTCATCGTTGATTCTTGAATCTTGGTACAAGATGTTAAAATTTCGTCAATATGAGTCATTGCTTTTATTATAGGCTTGAAATACCAAAACATTGTGATATAGAGAGGTAAAATCAACAGTACTTCCAGTAGCATTTATTCTATCCTCATTGATCAATCATGCTTTTTTGATCCTCGTCAAAGCACCAGTCCCATGCTCGATTGGGGTGCCAAGCCTTGAGCCCCAACTCGTATTTGCATATCAATCCGACCGACGTTCCATAAGCCCATGTTTGGTTCCCGTTTTGGATCCGCTTGTCATCATTCGAACTCAGCGCCACCTTTCGCACAGATTGTGTAAAGACTCGGTGCTTATCGCTGACAAAGCGCTGCTGCGTTCTGTATTGAACCTCACCTGTCTCATAGACTTTTTTGTAGTCTTCGAATGAAATTTTCTTCTTCACCACGCACTTTTTCGTTCCTTTACACTTCTTGTCTACTCCTCCATCAAGCTTTTGATGGGCGTACATCTTCGGTCTCAATGCAACAAACTCTGTCATGATTTCCCCACCTAACTCGTCTTTCATCTTGCGTAGGACTTTTTTGTTTTTTCCTACTTCAAGAGGCCGATACTTAGCATCTTTCTGATCTTCAACTCTCGGATAGTTGCTCGTATCAAATCTAGCCTCAACATCGGGAGCGATGTCTCTATAAAAATCTTCCGTCTTAACGTGGTAGACGAATGAGTCCGTGTCCATGTACATCAACTTGGCTGCTCCACCATATTTTCGCTTGATGTAGTCGTAGTGGAACTCGTACATCACCGTCTTGCTCAAGTCTAAGATTGCAAAGCCGAGATAGACTGGTTTGTTCATCACGACTTTGGTTCGCCTCATGTTCATGGCTACAAAGTTGTTGGTGAAGCGAACCGTATTCTTGTAATTCACCTTCGAGGCGTACATTTTGCGCTTCCTCCCGCTATTAACAAGCTTGATGTTTTTGTGTTCTCGAACGTTTTCCATCGTTTTACCAAACACGCTGTTATTCATTAGCTTGAAGAAGTCCTTTTCAAAGTCGTTCTTGGCCTGTGCTCTCATCTTCGTGTTGAAGTCGATGTAGGGTTTTAGCCATGCACTTTGTTGGAACGAAATCACTCGATGCACCTTCTTCAGCACTAACCCGTGCTCCATGGCCTGCTTCAACGTGTCAATATGCACCACGTAGCGTTCCTTGTCAAATACGTTGCATACCAGTTTTTCAACTTTCCCGAGTTTCATCTTTTCAGGTAAGAATGGGAGCTCGTTGTGCGCTTTGCATAGGGGCTTTGGGTAGTCGACGTCAACTTCCAGCACGTAGCCAACGTCACCATCATCGTAATTCAGCACGTCTATGCTGTCAGGGTCTTCAACCCATTTGAAACCACCCGTTGGCAACTTTCTAGACATTGAGCATCCGTATAAATTATTGGCGTCGAGATACATGATGTATGATGACTCTTCGTTCGCGTTGTATTGACTGCCCATGTACTGGTTGTTGGCTTTGGCGTGATGAGCGATCGCTTGACACATGCCACCTCTGATCCCTTTTTCAAACATTAAGAGCATGTCTTCGTCTGTAAGGAGCTCAAGTCTCACCCCTGTGTATTTCAAAGCTGATGTCCAAGCCAACCCTGGCGCGGAGTAAAAATGGGCGGGGTCTAACCCATATTTCTCCAGGCACATATCTCGAAAATTCTCAAAAACATCGGCCAGCAGCAGTACATCGCTGCATAGATACCAGTCGTGAAAGTCACCTAAATCCCTACATTCTAAGGCATCGTAGACCTTCCGAGCGTGTTGATAGTCTCTGTCTGAGATACCGCTCAAATTTAATCGGCTGTAAAAGACTTCCTTTGTAGGCAGCTCTGTCTCATCAAACCTCTCGAAGCTATCCATGTACTCGTACGGGTAGACCCCTTTACGCAAGAACAACCTGAAGTGGTCGTCATTTAGACATCGACGACGCAAGTTGCTAAACTTAACCTCTAGCGCTTCCTGATCCAACTGCCTTGTTTGGAGCCTTTTGCACCTCTCACATTCAAATCTAGCCTTATATTCGCGATCTATTTCCACAAGTTCAAGATCTCCACAGCACTTGAGACCGTCAGTGTTGGTTCCAACAAGGTTATCCACCAAGCTGCTCAGAGAGGTCTTCATGAACCGACAGCTATCGATGAATCTCAACATACACTTGGCGGTTTTAGGCTTCTCCTTACCGTGTTGGTCTTTGTACATCAGCTGATTCCCATTTTTGTCTCTGATAGCGACTTGGATGGGCACTGAGAAGCTGATATACTTTTCCGTATTCTCCGCGAGGACTTCCATTTCATCAACATCAAACTGCTGCGCCAACTCCCGAATGAAAATGTGGGCATCGTAATTACTCAAATTATGAAACACTACCGGCACGTGCTTTGGTATTCGATGCACCAAGTTGCATCTACTGTGGGCAGCTCCTCGATATTTTCCGGTGTAATGGCAGTGGTCTCGCACTTTACGATCTCCGATAGACTCTGACACTTGAAAGGCTTTGCGGCAGAGGTGGCACTCTCTCGCTTCTCGATATTGCTCCTTCTCCTCATTCGTTAAAGGCTCCATCTTACGCTTTTTGTACTTCAACACTCTCTCAACCTCTTGCTTTAAAGTCCTACAAAACACCGTAATAGAGTCTTCTCCTCTGCACTGCTTAAACGCTCTCTTATACTCACCGTGCGCAAACTTAATCAACATTGCAGCACCGCATCCAACGTGCTCGGCAACATTACGAGTCGATGGTTTGTTGCTTCGATCTTCCACGCTTTGAACAGGTCTTAGTATACACTCTGTGTCAGCGTAAATCACAAAGGGTACTCTGATCGATTTGGAACCCTCTTGATATCTCAGGATGTTCTTGCCTTCCTCGGGCATCTTTACATAGCAAAAATCATGATCCTTGCACGCTTGAATGTGCAGCTCTAAGGTATCTCGAGTTCTAAAACTACCTAGGCAGTTTCGACAATAAAAGTCTCCGTTGTTGATCGACGTGACACCTCTGAGAAGACCTGACAGCGATCTGATCGCTGTGTAATGCTTCTTCCCACCATTCTGAACGATTAGCAGGTCTACACACTTTGACCTCTCCATGTTGTACTTCGAAATGTACCCTTGTCGAATCTTATTCTCTCCCTCGACCACTAGCACATTTAGAGCAACTTCAGGGTTCTGCTTCTCAAATTTCTTCCACTGGTTGCTCGGTGTGGGAAATTCGATGCCGTTCCAGTTGTACCTGTCGACATACGGTCTCAGCTTGGAGATGCGCTCAGGGTGAACTCCAATCTCCTCACGGTGTAAAGCGACAGTCACAGCCCACTTAAAGCACTCATCGTCCTCGTTCTTTGGATTGATGCAACACTTCTTGTTCTTCAACCACTCAGGTAGCTCGATATATGAACCTCCTCGATTCAAATCTACTCTGTGGCAGTGGTACGTCATCTCCACCACCCGTACGAATACAAAGTTGCTTCCCTCCATCGTGTCTAGCAACCTATCGTACCTCTGCAACAAATAAGCACGCATTTCGTCTAAGACCTCCTCCATGTCAGTGCCTTCCATAACGACGCGGGCTGAAGACCATATAGGCTTCTGCACTTCATCGCTTCCATCTTGTTTCCTGAACAAGATCACCAGGTTCAATTGAACCTTCCAACTTCCTCCTCGTTCGACCATCTCTTCAAGCACTTTAGATACATGATGTCTAGTTCGCTGTAAATACTGCTCTACGCTTACCAATCCGCGATTCTCCTCTACACCTTTACTCCTGAATCGAACATAGTCGCCTTCAAATGCACCTTCGATTTCCTCAGGTGTATAGCCCCTTGACAATGCAATTTCAACGACGGAGCTGTTGGCAACATCCTCGACAATCCGTTTCATGGGTCTACTCGAGACTCTATTCAGCGCAATGTTTTGTGCTATGCGAGCCTTTCTTCCACCGATCACTTTCAAACCTTCGACTCGAGCTCGATTAACAAGCTCTGATTTTGTCAGTTTACTAAGGTCTTTGATGTGAGGTTGAATGACCCTGCGATGGAATAAAATTACATCGATCAATTTGCGCTTGTTCAGACTTCCATAGCCTCTCACCCCCTCTGATTTAGCAAGAGCTTTCAGATCTCCTTTTCTCTCTCTATAGAGCGTGCCCACAGTATCACGGTAGTGTTGAATTCGATCGATCAACGTCCTCTTGTTGATCCCACTGAATGGCACATTTTCCGCTTTAGCTATTTCCACCAACTCCCTACGCGTTTGATTCATCATCAGGTTTTGATTGTTCATCTTTATTATAGGTTTTTTCGACCTCAACCAGCATCATTTTTCCAGGGAATTTCCCTTGCTCACTCAACCGTGACAAACCAACATCTTCTCCAGGGAATTTCCCTTTTTACTCATAGTGCGCATGCGCAGATATTTTTTGGTCGCGCGGTCGAATTTTGGGCGCGCGGGCGATTTTTTTGGTCGCGCGGCTCATTTTTGAAAAATCGGAATATTTTTAAGATTTTTCGGATTTTATCGGATTTTATAGAATTTTTGAGATTTTTTAAGATTTTTTCAATTTTCTTGAATTTTCTAGGATTTTTTCATGATTTTCAAATGTATAAGTTACCCCCTTGAGCAGGGTCTATGAGGCGGGGATTTTAGATGTCCTAGATCGCTCCATTTCCCTACCCCTGTTTTGATTAATTGTCTTCTTGAATAAATTTTGAGCAAATTGACC
>JAULBZ010007040.1:0-11843 GCA_032360805.1 Neoturris breviconis | reverse complement strand
CGGAAGGACGGAGGGACGGAAGGAAGGAGACAGGATTGGTAAATCAAACAATCTCTGCCTTTAGCGAGATTGAATTATGTACTTCTGGGGTGACTAGCAATGGTTTAAGTTTGCTAAATTAAGGCCAAAAAATAAGAAACAAAAACATACACAGAGATACATTAGTAGGTTTATGTGCAAGAAAAGTGAAATTAATTTAAAAAAAACTATCTGTAAGGAAGAGTCAACACTCTTGCAATTGATTGTTTTTTTCATACCAATATCGTTCTTCTTCGCAGAGAGTTTATTTAAAATTATGTAAATTTACTAATCATAATAAAAATGCCTAGCTTGATCTCATAAATAATGGTTTTTGAAAAAACAGTTAAATATATTATTATTATTAATAAATAAAGTGGCTCAGTGATTAAGCACTAGTGCTTATGAACCGGAGGTTCCCAGTTGAATACCACACTCAGGAAAAATTTTAGAGCCACGTCCCTGAAAGCACTGCCGTCTATCTGGTCCCCTGTAAAGCTCGATTTATTTGCTGTTAAGTGGTTCCTGCCAAGTTTCAAGGTAAAGAAGGTAGATTAAGGGTTGTATTCCCTATCAGTGAAACGATAAAGATTTGGAAAGGATAATAAATTACATAAATAAATTTTAAATTTAAAATATTGACAATAAGCAAACTATGGTAACATTGGAGCCGAAGGTGCATTTGCTGCTTCTTCATATGAAGGTGGTGCATCTACTGGAGCAGATTTTTCTGAAATAAATAAACAAAACAATTCTTAGAAGGAGAATAAGAAGAACATAATAAAAGTACACTTAATGCTTAGAAGTGGTTTTGAGCATAGCTTCATATTTTATAGCTTCCTGTAGCTTTGTAGCTTCCTTTGCCGCTTTGTAACCTAAAGACTCTAGAATAACGTCAGATGACATTGTTCTCGAGTGTATACTGCAGACTTTAACAAGTATTGGACCAATGGGAAAGTACAACCTTGAATAGAATCGACTAAACCGAGCATCAGGTTTTAGATTATCTGCCAGTCGTCAATTTGGAGGAGAGATTTTTTTAGAATATTTTTAGTCAATTTGACTGAAACATATTCCGAAAAATCTCTACTCCACGGAGATGACTGGTCGTTATTTTAACCTCTGAGAATTAAATTAAATTATAACCTAAATGGCTACATATAATACTATGCAAACCTAAATACCATAACAATGTATCTTATAAGAGCTTGAGAAGGAATTTTCATTCTCATAGAAAATAAATAAAAGTTGGAATTAACTTACTCCTTTTAATTTTTGCGCAAAATGGGCAAAAATTTGACAAAATGGCAGAGAAATGAGCAAAAAACAGGTGCGAGAAGCAGGTGCACGAAAATCAGAGGTGTGAAAATTAAAGGTGCAAAAATATGAGGGGCAGAAACAATAGAAGAAATAAGGTACAAAAAGTTCAAATTGCTAGATTTAGGAAAAGTTTAATGCAGTCTAAAATGCCACTTTATAATGCATATGTTACATATTATGTACCTATATTCATAAAGTATCCAAAATTATTAGAATGGAAATAATAAGCTAATAATATTACGCTGTAATACGGTAATCACTGTGGATGAGCGACGATTTTTGTGTGTGAAAAAAAAGGGAAAATGTAAAAATTGACACTATTTGCATTTTCATCCTCTATCAAATAATTCTTCAAAGCACCAATATCCTGTGAGAGAATAAAACCAATTCAAAATTCTGACCTAAACACACAACTTAGACATAGTTGGAATAATGCACATGCATGTGAAAAAAATTGTGTTTTTTTTTCAGACGGAAATGTCAATGTTTCTTTGTGAAAGATTAATAATGATCACATTTTTTTAATAAACAACTGTGTCTGCATTATCACTTTCTGTACTGGTTATATATAATTTACATTATGCAATGTTGAGTACATTTGAGTAAAAAATATGCCGAATTTATAAAATGAATAGTTGTTCAAAATAAATGATCATTCTTTCTATATCCATGCCTACTAAAAAAGTTCCTTATCATTAACCAAGAAGGTGCAATCCCACAAAATATTCGTAGTTCTAACGTTATATTGTTGAATTTGAACAGGTTTTTGTTGACCTCAAATGTCATGTTGTCAAATAAGCCTTCTCCCCTCAAATAAGTCACCATGGGCTATATGATTTTCACAAGAAATGCAAGTATTGATCAAATACCACAATAGACCAAAAATGATGTTCGATTTTTCCTTTTTTTACACCATCCTCTATGCGCGTAGTCTCAAATAAGCGCCACCATCTAATAAGTGCTGGACTAATGAAAATAACTGTTATATTTGGTTTTTGAAGTAATGCATTCTTGCTTTTTTTGTGATTCGTACTTATTCGAGGGGGGCGCTTATTCAATCAACAAAACTCAAGGTATTTAGATGAAAGTCAACCAACCAAGTTCTTTACCTATAGAGTTATGGCAATCCGAAAAGTCAGAAGAAAGTTTGTTTTAATTGACCTATTCCATTTTGAAAGAAGCGCTGCCCTCTTTTAAAGCGCCGCCATCCAATAAGAGCAATACCCAAGAAGAAATATAATATCATGAGCTAATAATATTACATGGTCTTAACATGTAATAGTGGTATTAGACTATCCCTTAAAAATTCACAAATTTGGCATTTTATTCTCTCTTTCTTCAATTTTCTCAGCAAGAAGGACCACATTTCTCCTGAGCTTTGTTGGTTGTGGCAACGTAGTTTCCTGGAACAATCAACTCCATTTCTCACATTAACTTACTGCTCAATTTTAAAGCAGCTGTGCACTGCTCTGTTATTTCTTGATTTTAGTGTCACCCAATTTAGTTAAAAGAAGTGATGGGATACCATAATTACGAGAACCATCCTGTAATTACAGAACAGGGAAAAGTTTCCTGTAAGTGGAAGATGATGTGAGACTTTTGGAGCATTGCACAGCTCCTTTAATATTCTAAATAAATCACCTCCCTCAAATAAAGTCCCCCCCTAAAAGAAACCCACACCCCAAAAGTAATTTAGTCACATCAACCCCTGGGGGTTTAAATGAATATTTACGGTACCTGGAAGAGCAAGTGGCTGCTGTGTCATGCCAGTTGAAGAGGATAGTTGTGGTGATTGATAGTTTGCTTGTGAAGGTGGATAACTATTATGTTGAGATTGGTAGCCAGGTTGCTGGGGTGGATAGGTAGCAGGTGGAGGTGGATAACCTCCTTGTGGAAGTTGATAACCTCCTTGTGGTGGTGGATAACTTCCTTGTTGAGGTGGATATCCTCCTTCAGGAGGTGGATAACTTGTTTGCTGCATAGGGTAGTTATTCGAAGGAGGATAAGACCCCTGCTGGGGTGGATAGCTACCTTGAGGAGGATTTTGTCCTGGTGGTTGAGGATACGTTATTGGTCCAGTTGAAGAATATACTGTCCCGGTTCCACTGTATGAAACCTGTGCTGGTTGTTGCTGTTTATTCTCTTGTTTCCTCCACACACACCCAATAATCATAAGGAAGAAACCAAAGATAAGCAGAACAGGTCCAGCTTTTTTACAATTATCTATACGCTTTAAAGTATTTTCTCGGTCCTTCTTACAAAAATCACACCAATCATCATCTGCGTCCCAAAATGGTTTATGGAAGTATCCATACATGGTGATACAGAATCCAATAAAGGTGATTATTATAGCAAGAATAATAAAAGCTATAGATCGACACGCCATTCTTCTCTTATTATTTTTTAAACTAAAAGTATAACAAATTTTCCAATTGATCAGTGCTCAGAATAAAATCTAAATAATCACTGTGGATAAGTTATTTTTGAGCATAGCTTAGCCCTCTCCTCCATAGTGATTATTTGCTGTTATTTCAAGCACTGATAACGTAGATTCACAGACTGACGGTAGAAATTGGCATCTACCAATGGAATGCCTTCTTTTGGCTTACGCAAGGAATTTTCCACCTAATGAAAATCAACCTTAATGCATTAAACTGGATTTCAAATTATTATGTTCTCTTTATGATTTGTTATCTAAAAAGCAAGCCAAAAAGTTGAATATAAAACTATCGTTCAATATAATATGGAGAAAGCATCATATAATTAGCCATTATATTCCTGAAAGCAGACTCGATTGTAACATTCAAAACTTCAAACTAGGAAAAAGTTTAAGCGTGAACACAAATGAAAATGCATTGATGATTTCCAGTGTGCAAAATAAGTGGAAATAATCACTGTGGAGGAGTCTATATTTTAGCTTTCAGCCTAAAAAGAAGCAATGCTCCAAAATCTCTCCTCCACAGTGATTATTTCATCTTATTTCAAACTTCAATTTCCAATACACTGGTTGAGATGTGAGTAAGGTGATTAAGATGTTCAAAGATATTAAAGGCAGTGTCAAATGCTTAACGCAATTGTAGCTTTACCAAAATTTATTACTTTCTTGTCTGTTATAAGCAAACAAATTCCTACAAATTTTCAGCAATAACAAATTAATTTATTCTATATAGTAAATCTTATTCAAAGAGTTTAGAAAGTATGTGTAGTTAGAATATAATTATGTCAGGGAGAACAAATCAAAGGTACAACATTGAAAGTAACCCGTCAAACCGAGCAAAAGTTATATTATGAATATTGTGTACAGATAGTACATAGTATATATAACCTATAGTATATAGTATAGTATATAGCATATAGCGCACAGTGTAGTGTAGTATAGCATATAGCATACAGTATAGTACATAGTATATTATATATATATGGACACGTTTAAAATTCCGCTGACACTTTTCAGGAATTGTGGACATTTTGTCTATAATCTCTAAATTATTTAGACAGAAATTCCTTCATTGTTTCAAGTCAGAAGAAGAAGCTTGTGTAGAAATTGTGCTGAAACTCCCGTAACAAAATAAGAAATGGTTAAACTACTTTCTATTGCAGAAATTTGGGATACAAAACGTAACAAAATTCCAATTTCTTAAAGATACAAACCTTTAAAACTCCTATGATAAATAACATATAATAAGTCAAACTAACCCAGATGATAAGTGATATAGGAATACATCAAAAATCATTCTCAAAAGTAAAGAAGAAGCAAGGATACACCCTAACATTCATTAGAAAATTCAACACTTGTTACATTCATATCATTTTCATGAACTTTTTCAATATCAATGTAGAAGGGTTATACAATTTTTTTGTTTTTTTCTATAGAATAGCAGGGCTCGAAATAACAGCCGGTCATCACTGTGGAGGAGAGATTTTTCAAAATATTTTTAGCCAACTTATTTCGAGCCCTGGAATAGTAATTTATAACTAATTATTTTTGAACTACCATACCAACATACCAAAGTGTATATTATATAGAATATATAGCATAGCTATTAGTACTACATGTTAAACATGTTAAACCTAAGCACATAAATAAGATTTGCATACACATATCATACAGTGTTTGAAATGTGTCTTTATTAAGATGGTAAGGTTTCAGGGCAAAGAAATAATTAGAACACCTTTTTCAAGGTAAAATGAATAGCCAGGATTTGTGATGCCTAGACCATAAATAAGTTCCTTTCAAACATGACTGTAATGTATCCCGTTTGTGTTCGTCACAATAGGTTAACTCAAAGTAGACACATCCATGTGTAAACAAGATCGCTTTCAAATGCATATCAAATTGTGTCGTAATTGTTTTGACAGAAATGTCGGGAAATGATAGACCAATACAGACCAATCGCAGAACGTAAAAACTTGCATTTTTAGAAGAGCACAAAATTATAATCTCCTCTTTAGGGCTTTATGCATATGTGCATGCAAAGAATAGACGCGTTTAACTGCTTGCTATTCAATCTTGTTATTGCTAGAGGTAAGGTGAAGTTTATCAAAAGCAATTTCCCTCACAAGCCCACAAAATTTGAATACATCTGTGGTGGAGAGCCACATAAAATTTTAAGCAACTCGCTTCCACAAGCACACAAATATTAAGTGTATCTGGTGGAGAGTCACATGCCATTTTCAACAACAAAGTTTGCACCATTACATTTGTGCATATAGTCTAACTTTGCCCGATTCCCATTTAATTTTATCTTCCGTTTTCTTAGCTTGATTCCCCATAGATTGACTATTCTCTAGCCTAGTCTGTGCAGAGACGAGACATATACTCTTATTCAGCGCTATTCTTATGTCAGAGAAAAGCACAGATGTTTTTCTAGGTCATTTCTATCTTGTGAAAGACAAAGTGCAAAAACAAAATGTAAAAAACCAATTATGTCAGGTCACTGTGGAGAAGGGTTATACAATTTTTTTGTTTTTTTCTATAGAATAGCAGGGCTCGAAATAACAGCCAGTCATCACTGTGGAGGAGAGATTTTTCAAAATATTTTCAGCCAACTTGGCATAAGGCACTACGGTAAACCGGTAAATGTACTACAGTATGAAGTAAATTGAAAGATCTGAACTCCAAATAATAAAAATACATACTTCAAATAATCTAGTAGTCTGTGTTTAGACTGAACAGGCTATAGACTGAACAAATCTGACAGAAGAGGTCTAATGCGAGAGTAACCTAATCTCACATCGAAAAAGCACAACATGAACAAAACGATAAAGTGATAATTCAACGCATTCTTATATTGTTGCTTTTTGTCTACTTAGTACAAAAAGGTTCACTTCATCCTTTCTCAATTACAACAAACCTGTAACTCTTTGAATTGTACATGTTGTTTATGTAACAATCGAACAGTAAAACTTCTGAAAATTTGTAAATCTTTACCCGTTCAGCATCCACTTTCTTGAAAATTGATTGGGAATTTATCACCACGGGAATAGATACAGTCTAGTGTTAAGGTAGTAGTGTGTATTGACTGCGGTGTAAAATCGTAAAATAATGTTTTTCCCGTTTCTACTCTCACTCTATTGAAGTATAAAGTTCTTGGTGGTATATATCAGCCCAGCTCTATACCATGCAAGAATTCGTTGCAGAAGAATGGAACAAGACAGGATTAGTATTCTAAACAATCTCTGCTATTAGCGAGATTAAATAATGTGTTTTATTAAAACACACCATTTCTCTGTAATCATTAAAACTTAGACTGCTTTTTATTAGCTTTCAATAAAGAAATCAGTTTAATAATAAATATAAAGATATATATAGATTATAGAAAAATATATTTTCTTTGAATGAATACCAATATTTTACTAAGAAAATCTTCACTTCACATCTGTTCCTATGGAACGTCACATATTTTTAATTCACACTGGGACTAACTATATTTTTTTAGAAAGCCACATTTTAATTATCTTTACCACTTTGTCTTGTTATACTTTATGTATATTTTTACAGTTTTATTTTTTATAAGGAAATATGACTCTTATTCATTGTTCTATAAGATATAATATAGCTATGCATAAATTTTTCTTTTTAATTTTTAATATAATATAAAAAGCAGATTTTTTAGACATTCCTTGCAGTCCAAGTACGGCTTAAACTACAGGGTGGCTGCACTCCTCCACAGTGATGATCAGCAGTTGTTTTAACCATCTGAAATAATAAATGAAGTTCAACAAAGCCACATGTTTTCTCAAGAGTTTGTTTTGTAAAAGATTATTTTAAATTATATTATATCACTCTTAAAGGGACCATCTCAAAAAAAAAAAATTGTAAGGGTTAAATCCACTAAAATTGACAAAATTCAACAAAAATAAATCTGTCCAGAAGTGTGTTAGGTTAATGAGCTTGCAATGGATTGGTTTCTTTGGTACAAAGATTTTTAGATTTTATTTTTGAGACCGTCCCTGACAGATTCTATGCCCTACCACTAATTAAAAATAATTGATTCAACTGAATAATATGAATAGTGGACCATCCCTTGACAATCCCTGCATTTTAAACATTTTTCTAGCATTTTTACTGCAGACCTTGAACAAGTTTCTGCCCACCGGGATATGACAGTATGTTTAATAATGAACAAATGCAAAAAATAATTGTTTTGACTGAATAAAAATACACACCAAATAAGAAATAGAGAATACACCTATGCTATAGTATTAGTTGTGCTTTTAAAGACTTGGTATATCTTATATACACTGTACAGGCTACAATCAGACTACATGTATAGTATAGGATATGCTTTAACCATACATGCTTTAAAACATTTCTCTAAGTCAACAAAAAATAATAAATTGAACATATTGGTGAATGTGGTCAAAGTTTCATAGAAATCAGAAATATCGATAAAATTTTCTAAGTCCCCTGGTCAAATCCTTATAAACAGAATTCAAAGTCAACAAAAATCATTGAATGTAAATCAACTTTCAAAAAATCCCTTTTTCGCCAATACTCGGTTCCGAGTTAGAGAAACCGATGAAACTGCACATCACAGTAACAATAAATTATGTTTCTACATACTCTACTATTTCAGTAATGTAAAGAGAAGTAGAAAAAAGCAAAAATGTTAATCAAATCAATCTCATACACGAACCTGGTTTCTACTATTTATTATATTTCTTGAGAAATTATCATCATTATCATTCCAAACCATAATCAAAACAGGAAAATTCTTAAGTAGCCTTTCGTAAAAATGTTGTTGAATATTTTATTTGCAAAACCATTTTTCCTATCACTCAAGTAGTTTGAGAGAAAAGTTTGGTAGAAAACATATAAACTCATAAATGAAACTTATACACTGATGGTAATATGAACAAAATAATGGTAAACACCGAAACAATGTTTTGTGGTTTTCTTTTAAAAACTAACTAAACTCACCATTTCGTTATATCGCTCACTTGCTCAATAGTTCCAGATATTTTTTTTCATAGAACACAGTATTTTAATCCTTGTCTTTATTGTAACTATTATACTATATTTTGACAGTTATCTTTGTTATAATACGATTCTTATTTATTCTTATTTATAACGTTTTTAACTTTGTTCTAACATCTTTACTGCTGACTTTGAACAAGTTTTTGCCCACTGGGGTATTTAATAGCTCTGAGTTTTTTTATATTATTTTTAATACTCAAAATAAAAGCAGATAATCACTGTGAAGGAGAGAGTTTTATTTTGGAGATCGCTTTATGTCAATTACTGATATTTATACTAAAAATAAATCATTGGAAATAAACAGTGTTCAAAATTAGTGCAAATAATCATTGTGGAGGAGTGATTTTGGAGCATTGCTTAAGGTTTTATAGCCTGAAGCAATGCTCCAAAATCACTCCTCTACAGTGATTATTCGCTCTTATTTCAAACACAGGTAATAAATAGATTTTAACAAAACATATATTTTCTACTTTTGTGTTTAAGTCACTAAACATTTTCTATAATAATGATTGAAATAAGAGTAAATAATCACTGCGAAGGAATGATTTTTGAGCATAGAAATCCTGAAGCTATGCTCAATAATCCCTCCTCCACAGTGATTAGTTACATTTATATTTAAAAATAATTATTAGAGTATTGATTTCAGCATGGTTCTGGATATCTTTCAATCCCTTGGCTGTACTTTGGAATGTCTTAGCATTATTACTGACCATCAACCTTGGATTTCCTCTTCTTGCTATGAATTATTTCAAACTTACCTTGAAGTTTACTGTTTCTATACTTTTCAATAAGTCCAACAGCTCTTAAAGTCGCACATGCGAATACCTTACATGGATTAATTTTTGGGTGGACTAATTTTCGAAAACGCCTAAAATTTTGCATTTGGCATGAAAACTTTTGCGTGGATTTATTTTCGCGATTCAAAGGTATTTGATTTTTTGAATAAATTTTTTTAGAAATATATACACGTCAATTAAGATTTATAACAATGTTTTCTGTTTAAAATGTAGAAAATTACAGTTCTAATACCAAAATCTACAAACTATCGACAAAATCAAAAGCATTTCGATTCTCTTCTTCATCTAAAAAATATTCGAATTCACTGTCAGAATCAGGATCTGTTTGATTGACGTAGGCATGACCAGATTTTGGGTAATCATGTATTTCTTCTTCACTAAAGCCTTGGTGACATTTTTTAGTAAAAACAATAGCCTGTCTAGTAGTCGGCCTGAAAAAGGAAGCAAAAATGTTGCGATAATAGAAATAGATTGACAAAAACTCGTGTATTTCCTGCCCGAAACCCCAAAAGTAAACAATTTTTTGAAGAAAAAAAACAACAAAAAAACTTAATTTCGCGCGGATTAATTTTCGCAAATGGTAGGCTTTGAGCACATTTCGCGTGGATTTAATTTCGCGAAAATGGAAAAAATTCGCAAAAATTAATCCACGTGAAAATTAATCCATGTAAGGTAACGCAATAAAGGCTTTACCAAACTTCCCCTTCTGAATCTTGTATTCAAAAGGGCCTGCAAAATCCAATCCAGTATTTTCAAATGCTCTTGTTGCTGTTATTCTGAATGTTGGCAAAGCTGTAGTAGCTGCTTTAGCTTATGATCTCCTGTGATACTTCTTACAATGTCTGCAGTAATATATGATAGATTTCACTTGACTTCTTAACTTTTCCACCCAATATCTTTTTCTAACTTTTGCCATTGTCAATCCTACCAAGCCATGTCTTGTCTGTGTGCATCTTCAGTGATTAACTTCGTAAAATGTGTGGTGTTGGTAGATATATTAGGTGTTCGCCAGTTATTCTTCCCCAGCATATTAGTATACCTTTCTTATTTGCATACAGTTGTAATCTTTCAGTGATTTCCTTGTGTTTCAGCATAGTTGCACTATCTTGTTGAGCTATTCTGATCCAATAATCTAAAGAAGCTTGAATTTCTGATGGAGATAATTCACAATTGATTTTTTCTTTACTTTTACTGTTAGTTAAGAGCCTTTGTATCCATGCAGCAACACGTAACACTTTTGTAAGTTGATGTTTTTCAAGAAGTCCATCTAGAATATTGTGATCTTGATCAGTTGCAGTCAGGAGTATTTATTTTGTCAATTTTACTTCTACACCAGTTTCATTTAAAGATGGTGCAACAATGTTCTTTGGCCAGCATTCTTTTTTATCCAACCAAACTGGTCCTTCAAACCAAGATCTTAGGAGTGGCTTGATACCTCTACTTCCTATGCCAGCAGGATTATCAGCTGTAGGGCAATGTCTCCATGTAATGCTTTGCTTTTGGTTTATTTTTGCAACTCTGTTTGAAACAAATTGTTTCCATTCCTTGTTGTTATTTTGTATCCAATGCAATTCAACAGCGCTGTCAAGCCATGCATATGTCGAAGTGATGGGATGATTTTTTAATGATTCACGTACATTGTCTAACAAATTTGCTACCATATGTCCTGCGATTAGTTCAAGTCTAAGAATTGATTGATCTCTTTTTGATATTCTTGACTTTGCTGTCAGCAAACCTTTAAAATTGTTCCTTCCGAATGATGAACCACAACGTATATAGCAGAACAGCAACCTTCCTTACTTGCATCTCTAAACCCATGCAATTTAATTTCACATATTTCCTTATTCACCAATGGTATGCTTCTTTGGGATTGGCAGTATTTCTGGAAGAGATTTCAACCATGAAGATTTGATGGGCAAAAACAAAGATTGTATGTCATTCCAAGACAAAAGAGAATGATTGACATGTTATGGAATTTTTCCCAAAACCACGTGCAAGGTCAACTGCATATGTATTCTGAATTGAATTGGGTATTTTGTTAAGGGAGATATTACTAAGAAACAGAATGCTTTGCAGATGAACTATGTCAGGGAACTTAAGCACCTCAAGATCAGCATACAATTTACTGGCTGATTCTCTAGGAGACTTTCGGGCCGATTTGATACTTTACTGATTATGGTCTAGACGTCGTGTGTACGACACTGCAAAAATCTGTTAACCGTTTACAG
>JAULBZ010007039.1:0-11844 GCA_032360805.1 Neoturris breviconis | reverse complement strand
CTACAGCGAGAAAATGGATGATAAACAAACTGTCCGGAATAAAAAGTATCCGGAATTAGACGATGATACGCTAGCTATCGAATATATAATTGTTTTAAGAAAGGTTGTTCCGAAGTTTCTACTGTTTTTTCTTGTTATTTTGTTGTCTAAACATCTGCGATGCAACAGAATTAGCATTATCGCGTAGTCTAGTACCAAAATCTCCATGTTTTTTTTATGAAAAGTCGATATTTTCTTCTAATTGGATAAAATTCTAAATGTGTCAATGAATGTGAACAGTACAGGCACTTTTTAAAAAAAATTATAAGCAAAAAGAATAGAAAAAGTTATATAATCGTTTTAAGTAATTGTTTGTTTTCAACATATCCGCGAAATATCATTATTATGTCGACTCACGAATTTAATTTTTTTGTGAATCCGCATAAGATTAACATGCCCTAGTCCACAAAATTTAATGAATTCAAGGTATTTTCTGGGAAAGAAACGGTAATTTTGAACTGATATATGCAATGCTGTATCCTAACTCAAGTCTTTGCATTCGGAGCGCAGGCTACTGTATGCCAGGCCATAGGTAGGCCATATGGCCTATGCCATGGCTCATAGGCCAGGTTTTTCTCCAATCTACATAAATAGTTGGCAATGATTTGATATCACCTTTTTCGCCAACCAAAGGGTGCCTACCATTTCGACCTCGAAGGGCTACAAATGTTGTTTGGAAAAACCAAACTGTTACGGGAAAGTCTCTTCCTCATCTTTACTTGCATAGATATCTTTACTTTCTTTTCTTTTAGCTAGCTACCTACTTCCTACACTGTTTTTCTTGTCCGGGGTAGATATCCAGACGAGATATAAGACGAACTAATCGATTTTGCAAGTCATTTTAACAGAAAAAACGGGACATATAAGATGAACTATCAATTCCCAAGTCATTTTAACGATGAAAACGGGACTGGTCATTTTAATGAAGAAAATGGGACTGATATAAGACGAACTATCGATTTTTAATTAATTTAACGAAAAAACTTGATATATACAGTATAAGACGAACTATCGATTTCCAATTCCTTTTAAGGAACAAAGAGCGACTTATATAAGACGAACTATCGATTTTCCTCCTGACAGTACTTTGTACCCAACAATCATCAAGGTTTGCTCTTATTTACTTAGGGGCCACCGGAGCGACGTAAAAGTTAACATGCTGCTAAGCTGCCCCCCAGATTTCTTTGGGATCTGCAAATTATCACGGTAACGTTCTTATAAAACATATTTCTGGTCTGAAGAGCAATCTGAACTGTAAAATTTTTGAAATAATGATGGTAGACGCAAGCTGTTATTGCGAGACGAAGCGCGAGATGATTTTTTGTTATTTTTTGATGGAAAATAAATGCGAAAAGATGCAATATGTGTTTAGAGAGATTTTCATACTTTTTTTCAAATTTTTAACGGCTCCTCTTCCCTCCTAAAGCTGTTAAAAAATACGAAAATCGATTGTCAAAGTGCAAACGTATTATACATACACAAACTCCTTATACATATAAATTCCTTTTCTCTAGATAAATAGACACAATGGGGAAAGGTAAATCACAATCAACATCAAAGATTAAGATTACAAATAAATCTGCAAATAAGCGGATGAAAGCAGGCCGTAGGCACAAGCTGAATAAACAGTCTAATAACCAAAAGATTGTTAACCTTCCAACTACGAAAGTTAAACAAGGACATCATAAACAAAATAATACACACAAATCTACCAATGATGTTGTTATGATGCCTGCTGAAAGAGAATTTGAAGAGGAAGACGAGGAATTTTCTGATGATGAAATGGCAGATTTCCTTCAAGATAACTCAGAGAATTTATCATTTCTTTCTGCTAGCTTTAAAAGGTTATTTTTTATTTTATGTTGTTCTGCAGTATAAGGACAGAAGATTGTGTCGTTGACATAAAATTAGTTTATCCTGGTATACATTATAGGAAAAGATTATAAAATACTGTATAACTGTTTATTTATATAACTTTTCACATAATACTTACCCTGCAAAGTTTTTATGGTAGTCATTACGTCATTTGAGCATACTGTATTTGATTAAACGCCCCCATACCCACCTTTTGCAACAAAATGTTTGACCAGATAACCTTGTTTCGCATCTTTACTTTAGAATATCTGATCAATATGGAGGGGAATTGTCTTACCTATTCAGTGGCCTATATCATACAAACAGAACAAATTTAATGTAGTTTAGTATAATATAAAAATACAATAATACACCCTGGGCATTTATACAAAAGTAGTACAGTATCACTCAACCTGCGTGAAATTTTTTGTGCAATAGGTTGTGCAAATATTGGACATGCAAAATCTCAATATTTTAGGATACAGATAAACAAAGTATTTTCTCCAAAGTGAAATACAGTATTTTCTGGTAGTTACACTTCAGTTTGTTCTTTTCATTGGTATTCAATTTCACAAACTGCACTTTTTAACTTTTCGTGTTCCTCTATAGACAGCAGAAAATCCTTCAATGTATATAGACAATGTTATCTGATGAAGGAGGTGCACTAAAGTTAAAGGGGCAAGAAGAGTCCATGAAGGCAGGTGTGTGAAAATTGAAGCTGTGAAAATTAAAGATGTGAGAATAAAAGAGGGACATAAATTTAAGGGAGTAAAGAAAAGATAAGATAAGATATTTTATCTACAAAGAAATTTATTATCTATAGTGAAAATATAGTGTATATAATAGTGATAGAAGACCATAATAACAAATAGCATATAATATACACCTAAGACAAAGAGGTAGATAAAATAAACCAGTCTTATCAACACTAGTGAGATGATGGCAAATGCATCCTGTGTCAGGTATATTTTGTAAATTATATAAAGAAGCAGATTTTTTTCCAATTAAACCATATCAGAAAATCTAAGCACTTCAAGATTAACATTTCAGAGGAGGACAGTTTGTCCAAAGCTGTGCTGTGAGACTTATGTGACGCATCTCTCAGTTTTGGAGGACCATAATTATATTAACTCTATTCCTACTGGGGGGGATTTGAAAGGATCCCCATCTTATACTTTTTTAAATAACTTCTAAATGAATGGCTTATACGGCTAGAAATTTTAGGAAATTTCCTGTAATTTATCTAGGATTGTTTCAATTTTTTTTTTTTGGTAACTAGTGATGATTTTTCCTTTGCAACCAAATTTTTGACAAGTGGTAACAAAATATTTTCAAAAAAATATTTTCTTATTATTATTTTTGCTTGAAAAATCGTTCTTACAATTTTTTTTTTTTTTTTTTTACCAAAAATTCCGCAACCCGTTTTGCCTTGATGACGTCAAGTTTAAGAATGTCTAAAGGGAAATAATAACGAAATTCTTGCAACATGTTTTATCTGGGACTTTCAGCTAAGGTCAGAATGTAATAAAACACCAAGATATTTAATACAGGTACTTGGTAAAAGTAACTTTCCATTGATAAAAAGTCTGAAATTGTAGTTTAGGGGCTTCATTGTTATGATATATGACATATATACAAGACTTTTGTAAATAATATTTAGAATAATATTTTATCTAGAAGCTTGAAAAGGACTGCTCAAGATGATGTTGCTGATTATGAAAAAGTCCCACGACTTCTCTCAATGTCAAATTCAGGTGATATTGACACTAATAGAATTCACTTACTGCCAATCAAAGGAGATAGAGGTATTGTTCAAAGGAGTGTGGAAAAGCCAGCTGAAGGTTAGGGTTTTATATTCTAAGTCTTTCTGTATGACGTTTTAAAATTAAAAATATCCATGTTTCCTTTGTTATTACGCAGTAAAAGTATCAATTGAAAGCTAAAGGAATGTATGTTCCATACATGGGACTTATCTTTTTGGATTTTCTTCCAGAAACGAAGAAAAACGGTAAAATCTAAAATTCAACACTTTTCACATTTTATGTTTCTCTGCACATTTTTTCAAAACACTGACGCTAATTGTCGATTGCATCTTGATTTAAACGATAAGTTTCCCTGTATGTTTTAAATTTTTGTTATAGTGCAAAATGATCATGAAGAAGTCAATGAAGAAGGACCTGATAAAGAAGATAAAACGGAAGAACATGTTCCTATGAGCCTGGTCGAAGTGCTGGCTAAGAAACAGGATGAAATAAATGCTAAAAAATTAAAAGTTGCTCAGTTATCTCAAAATATTGTTGAAAATCCAGAAGCAAATGTTAGTAACAAGCTTGGAAATAACTGCACCTGTGAAAGAGTGTTAATGAATATATGTTTCAACTTAGCAGCTATACTAAAATACCCTCATGTCTGACAGTTGATTTCAGTCTTGAGTATATATTATATCAGGAGATTGAGTTTAGTTATTTACAGCGTGCGCTGAGTTGGAATATATTCCTTTTTTCAACTTCAGTAATTAAGGAAATCTCAAGAACATTGATTTGTATGTATATTTGTGCTGCCATTCAAAATAGATAGCAGACGTGCCACAGGCTTGGGCCTAAAAAACTAGCCCTTGAGTGAATTTTAGGTATCCTTTTGGGGTCTGGAAGTACCCAAATGTCATTATTTGCTGTGCTCCCTTGCCGAAAGTAAAATTATATAAGGGTTAGTGACATGCCTGGGTAATGAAGACAATGATAATCTCACCTGGCGCTAAGGAGCGATAGCAAGTGAATAACGCATATTTTTTTACAAGTGAAAATTATTTTTATTGCTCTTTAACACTCTTTTAACACTCTTAAGCACTTAAAGGCTTATCACTCATATCAAAATGTTTTGATATGAGCGATAGGTTTCTAGCGCTCACTTCATTGTTTTGATCTAAACATGAAAGGTTCCAACAAAATTCCTAATGTGAGTAGATGAGTAAAAGCAAAAAACGAAACTAATTTTGCAAGATTTCATGACGAAAAGAATGAAGGAGCGATGGTTTCTGTTTAAGTGAGAATGACCCCCTAAAAATCTATCATTGTTTAGGGCTTCTTCTCGCTCATTTGCCATCGCTCTTTCTCCTTAACGCTTGTTAGCACCAGGTGAGAACTAAGCTTAATGGATTGACACATATAATTTATTTCTAATATTTGCATTAGATATCATCATTGAAACAGCTTCTTTCACTCTGTACCAGAGATCAAGTTACTTCCATAAGGAAGCTTGCAATGTTATCATTATTGGAAATATTTAAAGATATCATCCCAAGGTATATACAGTGTTTGGAATAAGGGCAATAAATCACTGTGGATGAGTGATTTTTGAGCATAGCTTCAGCCTACAAAGCCAAAAGTTATGCTCAAAAATCCCTCATCCACAGTGATTATTTGTTCTTATTCTGAACAATGGCGTACTGGTTACAAGAGCATCTGTACTTATCAATCCTTGTTACGAATGTAAAGTTTCTGTTTGCCTCAGATAATGCATATGCATTGAAAAACTGTTTCTAAATAAATTCTACATTTCTATGATGTTGATATCAGAAACGTTGTATTATATTGCTCTAAAGTATCATGACAGATAAGGAATTTTAACATCGAAAGGGTAGTGGTGTGCACTGTCAGACTCTAGCAGTGATGGAAATAGGAGCAATAATAACTGTGAAGGAGTGATCTTTTGACATAGTAAGCCTGAAGTTATGCTCAAAAATCTCTCCTCTACAGTGTCATTGTTTGTATTTATTTCAACTACTAGTTAAGTTTACTTATTTGACTGTTGGAGGGGATGAAGAGCCATTACTGTTAGCAGATACGCCCTTTCCCATTAATTTAAATGTTATGCAAATTATGATTTTTTTTTTTAGTTACCGCATTAGGGAATTGTCTGACGCAGAGAGAGCTATTAGGGTAGGTGTATTATATTTAGGAGTTAAGTGTAGTTCTTCCCAATGAACAAGAATGTAAATACATATGGGTCAGTGGTTGATATAATAGCAAATAATTGTGGTGGAGGAGTGATTTTTGAACATAGCTTCCAGTCTTGTTAATGACAGGCATGTGATTGCACACAAATACACAAGCAATGATAAGCTCTTTAATAAAAAACATCCATAACAGGCTTTTGATCTATGCTTTTTAGGAACTTCAATTGTTAAAAATGTTCTGATCTACATGCTTCGTTGTTGTGTTTTGAAAGTAGCTAACCTTTTGCTAATGTAATTTTAAAGACTCAGATGTAAAATTACTTAATTACATCAAGTGAGAATAACAGCAACCACATTGGTGGTTCAAATAGGAATGAATAATCACTGTGGAAGAGTGATTTTTGAGCATAGTTTCAGGTTGTAAAGCCTGAAGCTCTGCTCAAAAATCCCTCCTATATAGTGATTATTTACTTTTATTTGGACCACTACATACATACATACTCCTGCACTTACTGTATCAGTTTCAAAATATTTCATTAGGTATCACACGACGTTCGAAAACTGAGAGCTTTTGAAGAAAGTTTATTGAATAATTATCAGAAATATTTACAATTACTCGAAGATACTATTAAAGGTAAATTACAGTCAGAATAAGATTAAAGAAGCACTATGGAGGAGGGATGCTGTGCATGGCTTCAGGTTTTGTAGCCTGATGCTATGCTCTAACATCACTCCTCCACAGTGATTATTTACTCTTATTTCAAGCACTTGTTCCGTAAGGTTGTTTTCCATTAGGCGGAAAATTACATGCGGAAAAAGAAGATATTCCATTGGTAGAAATTGACATCGAATTCAAATCAACCTTCACAAATCAACCTTCACCATAATTGCAAGATTATTGGCCAAACACTCCTGATGTTACGCAGCATCCGTACTAATTTTAACTTGCACTAACTATGGCACAATTTCGTACTTTTTTCACACCAAATTGTTAGTCCTAAATTGGTGTAGACCAAAATGAACTTTTTTGAAATAAATGGTCTGATAGCTGCAAAACATATGATGCTTTTTTAGTGTCATTACAATGTTGGTCGGTCACAATTTATCAAATTTGTCCATGTCAAAAATATTATGTGCAAAATTTTGTTTGGTGTGCCCACCATAATAATATTGAAAAAAAAATTGTTTTAGCATTTTAATTCTTGAGTAATTTTTTAAAAACCATAATTGAATGAAATTATGGCGCCAAACCGGAAAGTATTATGTGTGAGACACAATGTTGAATATGCATGTGGGTTGTATGTCAAGTGTGTGTGGTGTGTAAGTCAAATCAATGTGTGGGGTGTATGTCAGATGTATCTGTTAAATAGAGGCATGAAGTGATGTAAGAATTAAGATGAATTTATGCAATTGTTACATGGGTAGCCTGATCCGCAGACCAAATTCAATATCTCTGCATTGAATTCATTAATTCGAAAACATGTTAAGCATGGTAATACGTTAGATATTGATTTGGCTAATTCTTTCTGACCCAACTCTTTATGGAAGCATAATCAACAATGGCTACAATGAAAAACCAATAGATTACCATCCACAGTCTGTTGAATACATTGCCATCATATTTTCGCCTTAATGAATTCTGACATCATTGTATGCATATAAAAAGCTTCAGAAGAAAACAGACCTTGAAGAATGACTTAAGTCCGTATTTATCATTCTTTGCGTTTACTTCCGCTGAGAACACAAGAAAGAACATCATAATGCATAACAGACATACCTTACATTAACACTATTAAACCAGGCTTTTTTGACCTGTGTATGCCCAGGTTTGGGTTGGGGTGGGGTGGGCACAAAGCCTGGTCCCTTGCTATAATTCATCCAAAAATATCAATTGATTGATTTATGTACCTCGCTATAATTCATCCAAAAATATCAATCGATTGATTTATGTACCTCACTATAATTCATCCAAAAAATACCAATTGATAAAATATCAATCGATTAATTTGTATCCATCTCTTCATCCAAAAATATCAATCGATTAATTTATGTCCCTTGCTATAATTTATCAAAAAATAGCAATCTTTTGATTAAAAGTCCCTTGGTATAATTTATCCAAATAATATCAATCGATTGATTTAAGTTCCTTGTTACAATTTATCCAAAAATAGATTGTATAGATATGGTACTGATGTTATTATATAGATTGTTTAAAGTTATTGAAGAGAAAAATGAAGAATGGTACATCTAAATCAATTGAAATATCGTTAAAAGCAATGAAAAGTTTGGCGATAATTTCAACAAAATGTTTATCACAATTGCTACAAGATGTATCACATTTTAACTTCAGAACAAATATAATTGCTGTACTAGTACCAAGAATAGAAACAAAAGGTGAATTAGCTGAGGTAATATTTTGAGTTTTTGTTATTTCATGCTTGAGGTTTTCTTCATTGCTTTTAATATAGAATACTTTCATTTTAGAATACTTCTTTAGGAATTCATTTGTAGAATTAACTGGTAGAATTTTGAGGATTGTTTACTACGTTTTTGGCCCAAATATTGTCCCCAAGTGATATGACGTCATAACTGACTGAAAAATATTACTTTTTTTTTTCTTCAGTGTTTCTTATTTTGTTATCATAGATGTCTGAAATCTTAATGATACTAGTTAATTTGTGTTACTTGTAGCAATATTTCCAGCTATTTATACTCTCTCTAAACCCTCCTTAACTAAGTGGAGTACCCCCCAACATGCTGGTTGGTACTCATTTTACTGATGGAAGAACTTCTAAGTCAATCATGGCACCAGGAATTACACCTGGGACGCTTTAATGACATTGGAACGTATTTCTATACTATGGTGCTTGTATATAGCCTATGACCGCATATGTTAGCATTTATCTTAATTTTAAGCATTATAGTTAGCTTAACTGGTGTATGACCATGACACAGGTTTAAATAACTGCCAGTCATCACTGTGGAGGAGAGGTTTTTAGAATATTTTCTGCCAGTCTGGAAAATCTACAGTTATCTTAACCCTGCTGCAATATAGGAACAGCATTCTTATATAATCATTCTTATTACCAGTTGTTGAAATAAAAGCAAATGGCCGCCGTGGAAGTGGTGTAATCTTTGAGCAAAGCTTCAGGTTATAAAGCCTAAAGCGAAGCTAAAAAACCCTCCTCCACAGTGACTATTTACTCTTTTTTTCAATCACTGCATTTTCATGATATATGATATAAATCATTTTTGTGTGCTATGTTTAACTTGCGCTTGGTTTGGTGGTATGTGGGTACATAAATTAATTAGAGAATTATGGATCATCTCAGAATTTCTCTCTAAAATCAACTTTTTTGTTAGGGTTAAATCAACTAAAATTGACAAGATTCAACAAAAACGAACCTGTGCAGAAGTGTGTTAGGTCAATGAGCTTGCAATGTATTTTCACTGCAAGATCATTGACTCAGTACTTTCCTCTGTAGATTTTATATTTGAGACGGTCCCTTAGTAGTTAGTATTTTAAATTTTGTCTGTTGTCACATTATTGCCTAGTTTTATTTATTTAGATTTCAGAAATATGCTCAGAAACGATAAAATCTACCTTTAGAAAAGATAATATTGGAGATATTTCTTTAGAAGTGAGTATAATTATAATGCTGATTTTTTGATTTTGAAAAAGGATTCTGCATTGACTCAATGTGGAAGTGGCACTAAAGGAAATATTTGGAATTTTCTCACATGCTACTGATCAATATTTGATTAATGTATTGTTTTCGGTGATATTTCAAATCAAGTGGCAATGTTCTTTAATTAATTAGAAAGAATTCTTCAACAATGTAATCTATAGAAAATGCTCAGAAATCACTCCTCCATAGGGATTATTTGGTATTTTTTTTAGTGTTTTACAGCTTATTTAATTGAGATTTTCCACACTATGGTACTGTATGAAACCCCTTTATTTTCTTCTTTTAGATTATGAAAGTAATCCATAAATTAGTGAAAACGAAATCTAATGTGAATCCCAAAGTAAGTTCCTCACTTAATTAGCAATTTTATTGTCCTTTATGACACACACCAGTTCCAATAGACAAATCATTATATTCGGTTAAGTTTTTGTACCCAAATCATAAACAGTCGATTTTTTATGTGTATTGGTTACTGTAGTATATGTGTAGAATTAGCATGCCAGATTCTTCTCTTTTGGTGGACTGCATTTTAGATTGTGTCTTTGTTTGTTTTATACTCTAGGTATTGGATACTATGCTTTCTTTACGTATTAATGCAGATATTATTCAGTCAGCAGCAATGAAAAGTAATAAAATAGAAAGACTGAAAGAAAAACGTGAGGCTATAAGAAAAATGTCAAAAAAAGAGAAAAAGGTGCGTTAAGTAATCTTTAGTCACTACTTTTAAGATCTTCTAGAAGAAGCCAATTAAATTCTTCAGTGTTTGAAATAAGAATAAATAACCACTGTGTATGACAGTGAGCATCAGTTCAAACTTTATAGCCTGAAGCAATGCTCAAAAATCACTACTTTACTGTTATTATTTGTTTCAACTTCCAGATTCTTAACATTCTAAACAAAATGCCACTTGCAAACAACACCTTGTAAGCTGATTATTTTAAAATGGACTTTATTTTTAAAATTTTTGACAAGGTTTCTGAAAATAAACTGAAGTTAACTATTTTGCTGTCTAAAGTTGGGTCTCCACTTGTCTTTTTATAAGTCATAACAGGAAAAGAATGGCAAATTACATAAGCATGCATATAGCTATAGTTTTTATGTCCTAGGGAATGATCAGTTCCTTTGTTTAGTATTTCCAGTGATCTCGCCAGACAAAAACGATTCAGCCAATCAGATTTCAGCATTATGCAGACACTGTAATTATTTGTTTACAATGGCATTTGAATTTCAATGTCCTTTTCCTGTTCTGTTTTTATATTTTGGTCCTATTCCCGCTGCAAAGGGCAACTGGAAAGCCAGCTTAAATGTATTTACTGTTTATATTAGAGGAAGAAAGTCGAAGATAAATTAACAAAAGAACTCCAAGAAGTAGAAGCTGTTGAAAGTAAAGATAAGATGGAGAGAACGGTGAGCAAAATAATCTATCATACTTATCAGGTTCTTTTAATCAGAATCACACCTATGTCAAGCACAGGCAAATGCATCACCAGTTCAAAAAATAATTTAGGTCTAAGTGGTTCGTTTTACAGCATGGGATTAATTAGTAATCGTGTGTTTATAATTGGTCGACTTTGGAATAAATCACCCTCATTTATTTTTTGGAAATTTTGAAATCAACCCTCATTTCGTTCAGGTTGATAACAAAATTTCAAGAAATAATTTATTATTAATTTGTTTCAGAAGGATGTCAGCCATTCATCTGAAACCACTTCCCTGTTCACTAGCTTTTGTAACATTACCTTTTTTTTTCTTTTTAGCAAACCGAAATTGTGAAATTGCTCTTTGTAACGTATTTTCGTGTTTTGAAAGCTGGTCAAAATTCACCACTACTAAGTCCTGTTTTAAAAGGGTTGTCAAAGTTTTCCCACTTAATTAGTGTGGAATTTTTTGATGATTTAATGGCATCGATACAACAGCTGCTACAAACAATAGTTAGTAATTTGAGTTACATCTATTATTATTGTTACACATTATATTATATCAGACATTATAGCCTGAACCTACGCTCAAAATCAACAGTGAATATTTGCTTTTATTTCGAACAATGGATGCCTATAAAGTCATATTCTCAAGTTTTAGATCACTTTAACAAAAGTAAATACCCCATTACCCCGGAAACAAGCATTTAACGGCTTTAAAATATTTTAAAATCTTTAATGACGTTATTGTTGATCATGCCCAAAAGGGCTATTCAAGAATCTGCAGTGTTAAGTTATACTGCAGTAAACAAATCAAGGATGAAAGAGTTCCGGATTTATCCGGATTTCTGGTGTTATCAGATTTATATTCCGGATTTCATTTAGAAAT
>JAULBZ010007038.1:0-11845 GCA_032360805.1 Neoturris breviconis | reverse complement strand
ATATCCACTTATGTGCCAAGTTTCACAGAATAAAGATGAATAATAAAGAAATTAGCTTTAATAGTGGTCTACCACCTCTGCCACCTAAAGTTTTTATTTCAGAATGGTTTTAATATCTATACATAAAGATGCTTATCGAGTAATCTTATGGACAAAATAATATGTTTCTTGATAATCACCTTCTAATCTTGGTTTTCCGAATTGGTACTTCTTTTCTTGTTTTTCTCCTAAGAATTTTCTTTTATTAAGAGTAACTTCTTTTCTTGTATTTCTCCAAATTTCTTTTTGAGACTTTTTTCCAAGATTAACTTCTCTTTTATCCATTTACAAAGTATAGCTTCTCTTTTAGTGTCATCCAAAGATTATCTTCTCTTTATCTCTTTTCTAAGGAACTGCTTCTCGTCTTGTATCTTTCCAGAGAGAACTTCTCGTCTTATCTTTTCGAAAGAGTTACTTCCCGTCTTGTAATATTTCCAAACAGCCGCTTATGTTTAAAAGACTAATTCCTCTTCTTGTTTTTTCCAAAGCAACGAATGATCCTGTCTACTTCATGTTTAATTTATTTTAAGTTCATCTTGACTAAAATCACTTCTCCTTTTGGCTAATATTAATTATACTTTTGAATCTTGAATATTTAAGTGAATCCTTTTTCTTAAAATTGCTGTGAAAAATCCAACAGACTTCTTTTAACATAGAAAACTAGAATATTCTAAAAATCAATTAACATTATTTAACTTTTTATTTTTATATACCTTCTATGATATTAGCAATTGCCATGAGCATCTGTTGTGGTTTGTTCCAATCTGTAGAAATGTTTGTAAAATATACATATGAAAGTGTTCTCTGTCTTCAAAGGTGTAGGCGTGTCGGATTATACTCCTCTGCCAAGTATGTTAATTATGTGGCTAGTATTTTAATACTTTTACAATATATTGGTTTTAACTAGCTGATCATTTAAACAGAAAAAATTAAGGATAATCTTGATGGTTACACGTATCTTTCTTTACAAGAAACTTAGAATTTGAGTGAGAACTGGAGTTTTTTTTACCAGAATATTGGAACTCGAGTTTCTTATTTCTTTATTAATTTATCAAAGTTAAAACTGCATATACTGCTAAAAGACATAAAATCTTAACAAAAGATACCAAATGCAACGGTTCGTTCAACGTATTCTGTGTTTGTGACAACTAAAGATCTGTTTTTGGTCTAAATAACATACATCTGTTTTACAGGTTAAAATCTCGAAATGAATATATGGCTGTTTCTTACTGTTTGCAAATTTCAGTTCTGTGTTTCTTATTCTTTTACCTAAATTCAGAACTGTTTCTTATAAAGCTGTTTCTTATAATTCGGAAACTCCCTTACAATAGTTTTATTGTGCATTCAATTTATTTTCAAGTTATTGATTTAATAGAAGAGTTTCATCGGTTCGCTTTTTTTATCAACCAAAACGCCCAATTGGTTTATATATGATTTTTTTATAACTTTTGAACGAATTGCTTAAATAACTGGATATTTTGGGAGTTTTCATACAATTTACATAGAATCATTTTAAAATAAACATTATCCGAAAACTAGGGATAATTTCCCCTAGTAACCATATTTTTGACAGGTGGTAAAAAATATTTTCTATATTTTTTTTTTTTTTTAATTTTTGCATGAAAAACGTTTTGGTATAGAGGTTTGCAACAAAATATTTTTTACCTAATTTCTTTTTTTGCACCACCTAATTTTCAATGATGACGTCATCATGAGTGCTGATGTTATCAGGAAAGAAATTGTGCCAGAATCTTAATTATGTGTTGACCAAACTTTCTGAAAGGTTTTAACACTTCAGCATGGTTTCATCCGAGGTTTTGGAGGAGAAAAGGGGCTATAAATACGGTTAAAGTAGTAGTTAACTTTATTTTAAGGTAAAAATAAATTTTGGGTCGGAGTTTCAATTCTGGCATCAAACGATAGCTATATACTTTGTTTATCATCCTGTTTGTATACCTTAATTTGCATTTAGTTTAATAAATAACTGAATTAGAGATGACATTTCTAAGTAAAGCAAGCCATAAACAAAGATGAAGATACTTGTCCTGGTGGCTATTTCTGATAAACCAACATAAGGTTAACATAATGGAATATAAACAATATTCATTATCCGGTAATGTTGCTCTTGAACAATTTGCTAATCGAGAATGGAAACGTGTTCGACAAATGATGAGAAAATCCCGTGAAATATAGTGAAAAAACGATAAAAAAAAACTTAGAACAGTTTAAGCAAAGCGTAAATCGAAAGCAAGCGAGGCTACAACGCACATGCCTGGTATGTTTGGAGTAGCAATCAAAGCAGACTCAATTGACTTTGCAATAAAAACCAACAAGGATAGCAAAGTAGATTCTAAGAACGTTGAAGTAAAAATTCGCTTTGTGAATGAGAACGACATTAGTGTCGTTCTAATTTAGTATATACTAACAGTTTTTAAACATTTTATTTCATCAAGCATCAATATAACGGTCAAACATCACCTGTGGAGGAGTGTTTTTGAGTAGTTTTCAGGTTTGCAGCTGTAAACTGTGCTCAAAAATACTCCTCCACAGGTGATGTCCAACAGTTATATTGAGGCTTGTATTATGAGTATAGACTTACTGTACACATAGTTATGCGCAATCGGTACTATGTTGGGGTCTCGGCCGTGTTTTGTCATCTTTCAATTCTTTAACTAACAGCAAAGTCTTACTTTGTAGAGTTTTCTTTGCATTTTTAGACTTGTTGTGTATCTCACAATTATGCTATACAAATTGTGGCGCTTGGATATAGTGTATTTTGTCCATAGGTACATCCTTATATGGTATATACTTTAAACTTTAAATGAGATATTCATTTCAGGGGGTTCGAACTCTGCTGCGGACCATAACTTTTGAAGGAATGGTCCAAATTTCATAAAATTTGGTGAAACTGTATATTTAACTGTTTACTATGATCTGAGCCTCAATTTATTACAGTTGTCAGAATACATTCCTTTATTTTTCAAAAAAACCTTTTTTTGCCATTTTATGCCCAGGAATGATTTTTTGAAGAAATAAAAAATACTCAGAACATAGCCAATTGCAAAATACATATTTTCACCAAATTCCATGAACCACCTTTTACTGGATAGTAATGTAATACTTCATGGGCAATAAATCATTGCAATAGATGATAAAAGTGTTCGAATATTCATTTGTTCTGTTGTTATTCATTACTTTTTCTTGCTGTGAATACATCAAAACTAAATATATATGTTTTATTACATTTTCGGTTTATTCACTCCTGTTGCTTCGAAACTTCGCGACTTTGTCTTGGATGAATTCTTTGATCCAAACAGATTAGGGGAGCTTGAAAACGTGAAGTTTTCCGAATCATTGGCCTAAATGTTAGCATCAAACTGTAATTCCTTTATTCGTTTTGGCTATACTTTAGCTATTACTTTAATGACAAATGATTTCGCGGGAAGAAATATTTGCGGGTTTTGGACCAACCAGCGAAAATTTATGCCGGCGGAAGAAAATTGTACGTTCGGCCGCGAATGTTTATGTCCACAAAATGAAATTTCTCAACTGCGAAATATAACTATGAATTCCATTTTCAAAAAACCTATTTTGTTAATCAAGCCACATCTCCTTGGACATGCATTATCAACAACTGCTCATTTGTAATTTTTCAGACCACTTACAACAGTCTCACGCAGAGGTTTGCAAAGTCTCTGTTGCAAGGATATTTTAAAAGTGGCGCCAAAGCTACACAAATTTGGGAAAGCTTGAAACGCGAATCTTTAGTTGATAATGAGTTACATTTTCAATTTACTAATTGAATGCAAAAGAGAAATCCTAGTTTAGAGTCCCTTTCCATTAAAGTTCATTTCCGCTAAAGATTCTAAGTGGGTCCAACAGGGAAAGTTTATGTTCGCAAAGTTTTTAAAAGTAGCTCAATCTTCTCGCGAAATACAAAGATTTTGCGATTTTTCTTCCCTCGAAAGTTTCTGTCATTAAAGTAAGTTTTGTGCGAAAACTATCATGAACTGAAAACCAGAGATTTGGAACCACTCTCCTCTTCAGTGCCATGCATTCATGAAGTACTAAATATGTGATTTTTCAAACCCAAGGGTTTCTCTAGTTGTGTTTGATATAGCACCAAAATGGTTAATCTTGGAGTTATCAGTGTAAATAGGTTTTACATAGATAACTATCAACAAATAGCTTTTTTATGGCGGCGTCAACCACGGGTTTAACCTTTAAACGCGATTATTGTTATTAGTTCTGTTTTAATGTGTATTCATCTCTTAAAACAAAACATTGAGTGTTCAGAGCAGAAAACTTTGCATATTTAAAAAAAAAGAATTCACAGAAAAAATACTTTTTATTTTAATTTTAGGGACTTTCCTAACAACAAGGTAAAATGACAACTGTTGAAGAATTTCGAAGATTTGGTAAAGAGATAATAGACTATGTTGCTGATTACATGGAAAATATAAGAGAACGAGATGTCTTGCCGAATGTTCAACCAGGCTATTTACCACCACAACTGCCAACAGAAGCACCCGATACCGCTGAAGATTGGAAAGACATCATGAAGGACCTAGAACATATTATCATGCCAGGCGTTACACATTGGCTTCATCCAAATTTCCATGCCTATTTTCCCACTGGTATCAGTTGTCCATCAATCGTTGCATCAATTTTATCAGAAGCCATAGGAGGCGTTGGCTTTAGTTGGATTGCAAACCCTGTCTGCACAGAATTGGAAATGGTAATGATGGATTGACTAGCAAAACTTTTAGGTCTTCCAGAACATTTCTTATTTTCTGCAAAGGGATGGGGTGGGGGTGTGATACAAGGAAGTGGCAGCGAAGCTAACTTGGTATCTGTTCTCGCGGCAAGAGCTAGATATGACAACAGAGAAAAAGATATTCAAACTGATTACACCAAATTGATAGCTTACACATCCAAACAGGCACATTCTTCAGTGGAAAGAGCAGCTATGTTAGCAGGTGTTAAGGTGAGGCTTCTGAATACAGATGATATTTACAGTCTAAGAGGTGACACACTGATAAAAGCCATCAAAGAAGACCGGTCCAAAGGTTTAATACCTTTCCATTGCACGGCAACCCTTGGTACCACATCTTCATGCGCATTTGATAATCTGAAAGAGCTAGGAGAAATCTGCAACGAAGAGAATATTTGGCTCCATACAGACGCTGCGTATGCTGGTAGTGCCTTTATATGCGAAGAGTTTAGACCATATATTGATGGTGTGGAACTTGTAGACTCCTTTTGTTTCAGCGTTAATAAGTGGATGCTGGTTAATTTTGATTGTACCGCATTATATCTAAAAAATTCAAATGAGTTGGTTGATGCGTTTAATGTTGATCCTGTGTACTTGAAACACGAAAATCAAGGGAAAATACCAGATTATAGACATTGGCAAATACCATTAGGACGGCGTTTCCGATCTCTAAAAGTGTGGTTTGTTCTGCGGTTATATGGTAAAGAAGGTATTCAGGCTCATATTCGTAACCATGTACAATTGGCAAAAGATTTTGAGGAGTTAGTGAATGATGATGACCGATTTGAAATTTGTGCACCGGTTATCATGGGTTTAGTTTGTTTTCGATTGAGAGGTAAGAATGAATTGTCAGAAGAACTGAACAAGAGAATCAACAAGGAAAGGAAAATCCATCTGGTCCCATCCACCATAAATGGAAAATATATGCTAAGGCTTGCTATGGTTTCAAAAGATATTACAAATAATGATATCCACATTGCTTTTACTGTTATCAAAAAGCATGCAGAAGATATATTTAATGCTGCTAGTGAAATATTTCTCGATGGAACAAAAAAGTATATCGATTAACTGGATTATCCCTATTCAGCATGTGCTTTTTAGGGCTCTGAGTTGATGGCCCAAAGTGCCTCCCTCCACAACTTTAGATGGAAAGATGATATAATCTTAAAACTTTCCGGAAAGTTAGTTTAACACATAAAAAACATTTTTTTGATGACGTCAATACTTATGACGTCATCAGGGCCAAACAGGTGAATTTTTATTTTTCTAAACTATATACTAAAATGTTTTTTAAGCAAAATTAAATCTGAATGGCAATTACGGCTTGATTTGGCTTGATACGGGTAGATTTTTAAGCAAAAATAAGAATAAGAATAAAAAAAAATAAGAATAAAAAAAAACTGACAAAAACCACTTGCCTAAAATTTGGTTGCTAAGGGAAAATTATTCCTAGTTACTATTTTTCTGAAAATAATCCTAGATAAGTTATAGGAAAATTCTCAAAATTTCAAACCGTCATAGCTATTCGTACAGAAATTATAAATAAAAATATGACTTTTCTAAATTTCACGTTGAAGTACAAGGCTTAAGAAACATATTGTTAAAAAATGGTTATCGATCTTGTTTTATTGACAGATGCGTAAAATTGTTTCTTGACAAAATGTATGCTGTCAATAATGTTGTTTTTACTGTTCCTTAACGTGAAGTTATTGTTGTCTTACCATATTTAGGTGTAACCTCGCTTCAACTTAGGACACGCTTACAAAACACATTTAATAAATGTTTATCATCTTGTAAATTACGCGTTATATTTAAATCTACTGTCAAACTTAGTAATTTTTTCAGTTTTAAAGATCCCCCATCCAAGAAACTACGTTCAAAGGTGGTATACAACTTTAAGTGCGGTAGCTGCAACGCTACCTAGCTATGTTGGTAAAACTATGCGATATTTGAAAGTTAGAGCCTTGGAACATTCTTTTCTTCAAAAAATGATATAAAAAAAATACGAATTTTAGTAAAAGAAAACTGTATTGACAATGGACGCTGTATAGGCCGAAAGCTCTACAGAAACAATATATGGATTTGTCGTAGATTTATGTCTTTCATTTTATTATGCATCATCCATCCAACTACACAAACATCATATGGATAGTCTAACTAAGGTAACATTTACTTTAACCGCCTATATGTGCTTTTTGTGTATGTTGAATATATGGGGGGGGGTCCTTCCCATGGTTTTCTCAAGATACATGCTACAAGTGTAAAACTTTGCATGCAATTAGCTCTTGATACCAGAATTAGAAAAATCAAATCCAAATTTAACTTTTTAACTTTTCAATTGGCTATATCTCAGGAACAAAATAAAAGTTTAGATTCTGTTTTCGTATTTAGAGTGTGAAATGAAGTGCGTTATAAAAAAAAACTGTTTAAGTCCACATTAGCTTTCTATAGCGCGCCAAAATTGCCAAAATTTTGTTCAAATAATTTACGGACAGCTTCAGTCAAAATTAGTATTTCCGTAAAATAGACCCATTAACATTTAGTAAACCCTGCTTAGTTTTTTACTATCAAAATGAATGAAATAACCGATTATCTATAGTCTTATGGGGTGCCAGAGGTTTCAAAATTAATAAAAAAAGTTATGCTCAAAAAACTATGGAGGAGACCAATAAGAAGATTTCCTAAAAAACACTGCGGAGGAGAGCAAAAAATAACTCATAAGACATGGACTGAACAATATTGAAACAATAGATCAATCAATAAAATCATATATCGACAGACAAAGGATATATGCGAAAATAATCGAAAATTTTCTATACACCTCTCTGGAGAAGAACAATAACAGCGCACTTTCAGTTTTGTCCCCTCCCCCATATATAATAGAGTTAAAAAGATTTTTAAATACTCCCAGTTTTATTTCCAAAATTTTCCACACACGTTCGCGAACATGATTTGATAAATTTGATATGAACTAATTTGACATTTGATTGGTTAGTTAGAAAGTTAAGTTAATTTGATTGGTACAGCATTCTAATGATCTCTTTGTTCATGAATGATTATTTTGTAATGACACATGCATTAGTGCTAGGAGGATAGATTAGTGAAAACAAATACAAGAAGTGTTTTATAAGATGACATAATTTATTTTACGGATATTTTGACCTAACATCATCAACGTATAATTTATTTTTTCAAACTACAAAAAGTTATTTTTAGGACAAAACAAAATGCGATCAATATCGATTTATATCAAGTATTTGGCGCATTTAACAAAAGCAAATTTAAAATAACTCCCACATATTACCAAGGGAGGAGCGCTCTAAGATAATAGTTATACGGCTTCAGACTGAAAACTAAACCTAAGGAACACTCCTCCACCGGCATTATGATAAAAAAATACAGAAGAGTAGTAAATCTAGTAATATGAAAAAGAGATATATAATGCAACTTTTTTTACAGCCCACCTGAAGGTTTATACATTAGATACACTTTTTGAAAACATTAGCTTCCAGCAAACCCGAAGGTTTCTTTCACCGTGGCAAAAAATGCGCACTGAGATCTAAAAGAAGACATTCCATAAGTAGAAATTGACGCCACACTATGAAATACCCTCTTTTGGCTTTCGCGACCAATTTTTCGTCTCATGAAAATCAACCCTTACATTGTTCTAGAAGATACACCTATAGCTATAAGATATTATTAATACATTTGTGTAGCTAACAATTGTTAACCCTATTCAAGATGGGGGGAGGGGGTGGGGCACAAAGATTTGTGTCTTTCATTTCATCATCCATATGATATCAACATCCAAATTTGAATTGCACCGAAAGCCTTGCAGCTTTATAGCTACCTAGAACGTAAAAGAAAAACAAATGATGGAAAACAGCAGATATCGAGACTCTCTGCAACATACCGAAAAAACTCATCTCTACTACGGTCGCATATTCCTTACCTTGCAATACTATCCAACTTTCCCTCCTTTCTCTCTTTTCATCTTAACTCATTTTCATAGCCTGCTATTTATCTTTGGGTATACAGATAAGTCTACAACCAATATGAAGCCAATAAAATGTCATTTCATCAATTACAAGACACGACTTCAATATTTTTTTACAGCAACAGCACAACTTTACTCTACCATAACTACCGCCCCGACAAAAATCTTCTCCGTACCTACTTTTACTCAAAATCTAGTCAAAATGGAGCGTACAAAGTTGAGGCTGATAACAACTATGTTAGAGTTTCAACATGGTTTACAGAGGCATTACAGACGCACAGTCTCGCGAACCCACAAATAAGAAATAAGAAAATTTCAAACTAAGAGACTAGGGCAGCCTTTACATGGACCCCTAATTAAGTTAGAGCCTATATGAAAATCCAAACCGGTTTGAAAATCAGTTCTGTTTACATGGATATCTCATTTATGGCAAAGTTTCATATCGCGTAGAACGGACTGAAAAAGGGTCGTTTTCTCTATTTGCAAATAAATATTCTCTCTCAAGATGATTTCTTTATCAGGTTGTCTTTTAATGGCGACCGATATATTACTCAGCCTTCTTCGTCTTCATTTATATATAAATATATAAAAATAAATGAATTTTGTCAGAAAAACCTTCTTTGAAAGCCAGCTTTTGCGGATATTTCGTGAGAATAAACTTTTGCGGTAAACTGACTTTCACAATAATATAGGTAAACAACATTGGGAAGGTTTATTCCCAGGAAAGGGTTTTCCCATAAGATTTAGACATGTCGATTCAGTCGATACTCCTATTCGAATTTCACTCTTATTTACCGAGGGGTAAGGTTTGGACCAAGTAGTCATCAATACAAACTGCCGGGCATTTGACCAAAATAAAACAAGATTTTGTTGGAAAATGTTTTCAGATACAATAAGATGAAAATTCCTCAAATTTGAGCTTAGAACGATAAATGGATCGGAAGTTATACCGACATTTCGGGCGTTGTGGTACGAAGTACCCCTCCCTACCCCGGGGTAAATAGGGTTAACGCTGGGAGGGGAAAGGCATAGAGTCCCCGCGGCATTTTCATTAGGCGATAAAATATTTTCTATTAATGGTATAGTATTGAATTCGGTGAATTGTCCTAACTTTTATCAAGCATTCTGAAAATTATTTTTTTTTGGAATTTTCAAGTTATTTTTCCAGGGATAACTTAATTCTGAAGAGGGGATAAAATTTTATTAAATTGATCTCTAATGTTGTTCGGCTAACTTTGGGACAAGTATGTGCTAAATGAAATATACAAAGGTATTAAAAAATACAGACCAGATTTCATATTTTACAGATCATAAAAGATACTAATGACGTCATGAAATCAAAAATATATATGGCAAAGTGTTTGTATTGACTTTTTCTATAAATGTACCAAGTTTCATGCCATAAGTATTAGTGGTTTGCAAATAAATATCACAGTCATTTTAGAGCATTTTTTCATTATTGATGACGTCATAGCAGGTATCAGTGACGTTATAAAGTCAATTTATTTTGGTCAAAGAGCTTGTATTGAGTTGTTCTATAAGTCTACCAAGTTTCATGTCATAAACATTAGCGGTTCGGAAAATAATGTCAGAAATTTGGTTACTAAGGAAAAACTATCCCTAGTTACCAAAAAAAAATCAAAGTGATCCTAGATAAATTATAAATTGTTTAGTCGTATAAGCCATTCATTTAAAAGTTATGTAATAAAGTATACACCCCCTCTCCCCTCAGTAAATTAGTTCCTATATATACTGCGATTTTTGGGACTCCTTAAAGCGGACATTTGAACGAATAAGAGGATTGAGATTTTCTCATTTTCTCATTTTCTTTAAAAACTGCACTTATGTCAAAATTTTAATATCTGAAACATTGGGTTAAACGGGTTAGTTACTAAATTCATCAGAATTATTATTATTCTGTGATTTTAAGTAACTTCAAGTTTCGTAACATTAGGATTAATACACAAGTTATGATGAAATAATAATATCGATTTTTACATATAATTTCCCACTTGTAAATAGGAGGTTTCAGGTTATGACCCATATCTTTTGATCTAGTGGAGGTATGATGTTCAAATTGCGGCAGTATGTGTCAAATAGATATATATTAAAACTAGGTAAGTTTCAGCATCATCGCTGTCAAGGTTTGGAAGTTACTATAACAATTTAGTAGGAGGGAGGGCGGAATCCCCTCTCCCTCCCCCATCCCTCCAGCATATATAGGATTAAGGCCATTTTTCACTTTAGAAAGTTTTCCACAGAATGTAAATAGAATAGCAACTTCACAACAATGAAACGGAAAATTTTCCACTATCAATTATTTATTTTTGCGTGATTTTTATTGAAAGTAAATACACTCTTTTCTTATTAAGGATATTAAAACAATGCGTGAGTGGAGACACTAGTCTCTAGTTGGTACACTAGCTCTTGGTTGTCATTAATTTTCTCATTTGTTTGTTGATAAGATTATAAAGTTAGGGCCCTCTGGGTATTTTCAGCTTGTTCTAATAACATGTTCAATGCCAGGAAATTTTGGGTGTAACTTGTTTGTTGAAGAATAACTTACTTGACGAAATCACCTCATCCTCTCCTTTGTTTATTTCATTCGTAGTAAGCAAACCCTTTACTTTATTTAGCAGTATTCAATTTTCAAACACAGAATGTCAAAATATTTATAACAAAACGAAATTAAATTTTAAACTTTCAAAGAAACCCGAATCATTTTAATTTTGAAATGTACATGATAGTTAAAAAACTAAAAACATTCTATTTGTTGCACAGAAAGTAGAAACTGTACACTTCTGTTCAATTTTGAATTTCGTTCCATGGAACCGAAAACTATCCGCATAGCAGAAATATATTCCCTTCTACGCATGCGCATTTTCCGTTCCGTTAATGTTCAGCGGAAAATTTTCTGAAGTGGACAATGTATTTATTGTATTTTATGACATTGATGTAAAGGTTTCATCAAACTATCAATTGTCATTATCTTAACATTTGATTTAGAACGATTCAGTCATGTCATGAAAAAACAA
>JAULBZ010007037.1:0-11846 GCA_032360805.1 Neoturris breviconis | reverse complement strand
TAAATATAAATTTTAAAATCTATGAACGTAAAGATGAGAAAGGGACGTTCCGTAGCAGTTTGGTTTTGCCAGACTAGTCGAGGTCAGGAGGAAACATGAAAGTTGTTATTGATGTGGCTGCCATTTACGATTGCTATAGCTTTCCGGCGAGTTAAATAGTGATGGGACATCAAATCTCTGTCATGCGCTTGTGACGTATAGACCAAGGTCTAGACAAAGTCTTATAAAATAAGTCGTAGAAAGTTGTACAAAAATCGCAAAAATCTTAAAGCATTAATCTATATGGTTGTGTGGAAAAGTACAATATTTAAATGAAAGTAATAATTTTATAGCGAGAAAGTATTATTTTTGCAGAAAGTATTAATTTTATAACAAGAAAGTATTATTTTTTAAAGAAACTATTAATTTTGTAACTAGAAAGTATTATTTTTTAAAGAAAGTATTAAAAAATAAGAAAGTCATGTTTGGCGCGCCATAGAAATGTCCCATCAATACCAAGGAGCGAGAAAAATATTCGAAAGTTCGAGTTATTATTAATTCGGATGTCAAGAAAAATGGCAGGATGTGAAAGCGAAAGCGAAAGCGAAGAGTTGAAATCAGACGAAACCAGCAATTTCCATTTTTTGGAAGTAGGTCATTAAGGTCTTCTAAACTAAATTCTAACATCCAGCTATCGGGCGTGTCGAAACTTAGCCAACTTGCCAACCAGCTAGCTAGCTTGGTACAATTTTTTGAGCTCCTTTGCCCAATTTCACCCATATTGCCTAAAAACACACAAACGACTTTCATTTGTTTTAACGGCTTCTGGCCGATTGGTATTTGACCCCCTTCCCCTCACTCTCCCTTCCACTCTTAAGGGCCTCAGAAATAAATTGAGACGAAACGTTTCGCTAGCACCTCGCAATGCCAAAGCAAATACGTCCAAGATTTCTTTGGTTTTTATTTTTCCATTTATTGAACCGCTTCACCTCAGTGGGCTAAATATATGTACTTTACCATAAATAACATTTAAACTTCTTCCTTTTGAAAGGTAGTTAAAAGGTTTATCATTTTCAGCCGCCGGATACGTCAAAATAAACTTCTAATTGTGCTAATTCAGCACAATCTGCATATTTTTATAGATTTTATGACGTCATAATGATGCTTTTGCTGAATTAGCACAATTACAAGTTTATTTTGACGTATCTGACGGCCGAAAATAAACCTTCTAATTACCTTTTAAAATGCAGACGTTTAAATTTTTGACAGATAACATCCATCGAGCCCCGATTAATTTTCTGGATTTTTATTGGTTTTTAGCCTATGACGTCACATTTTCTAATCAATGACATTATTTTTGGCCAAACTTTTTTCATATTTGGATTCCTCTCAAAATGTTAGATTAAAAAAGTAAAACTCTCAAGAAGTGAAAATGAAGCTATCCTAAAGAATTTTGACATTAAAAAACAGAACATTTTGCTGCCAAAAATGTGCCTTAACATCGTTGAGGAGCTTTGGCTGCGACTTCAGATATTTTTTATCTTTTTTATCATCTTTTTATTACGAATATATATTTGATAATTTTGAACGTATATATACAAAAAGATAAAGATTTACAACACTCTTTTTCTCTATCCAATTTGCTATTGTTTTTAGGAACAATCAATAACATCTGTGTCTGATTGATCCAGTCTTTTTATTCTTATTTGATACGCAGTTCCTACAAAAGAAATATAGATGAATTTTACCGAGAATTTTGCTCACTTCTTATTCTATTTTTGCACAAATCTTGCTATACAGTCAGTGGAAATCAGGATAATTTGATTGAGTTGATTTATCTATTCCCAACGGTATAAATATTTCACTACAGCAGCATGTAATCAAAGAAATATTGCACTCCTTTGGAGATCATGTATTTCTGACTGACTTTCAGTAGTGCTATCACTCTCGAAGACTTTATAGCATCTTTGAAGTTCTCATAAATCATAAGTTAACAAAATCCTTCATGCATGTACTATAAATACATGTCGATGTATTTTTCTTACAAGTTTCAGATAAAGACTATCCAAAGTTACATATAATTTTATGAAGTGCTTTTCTCATTGATTTGTGGTAGTTTTTGTTAAATTTTCAACATGTCAAAGATATAGCATTAGTGGATAATTTGATGTTAAATAATGGAAGAAATCTGAGTTAAAACTTAATTTTGGAAGTAATTTTATTACCATTTACCACTCGTTTGGAGTATTGGTGAGTGCCATATTTCTTGACAACTTTTTATTTTGAGCTACAACCACACAGTAAAACGAAACAAAAAGGTTTCTTTACTTGGAAAATCTGTGGTAGATGTGAATAAGACACTTTCATAGCTACTGGTAAGAAAATGAAGATAATACTACTTATAACTTAGAGATTTGAATGTGTAATATGATTCCAATGCAAGGTGTAAATAAAGTGCATGCAAAAACAGCAACCACTACGCTATATCACCGTTTAAACTTTTGAACAAAGATAAAATGTTTTTCTTGTGTTTCGGTTTTATATTCTCGTATCTCATTCCTGTAGCTCTGATTAACTTCTGAATGTTTGTTATTTTAAATTCTCGTGCAAAGAATTAAAGCTATTTTTCAAAACCACCCTGTCTATTGTTATGCGCTTCACTAGTACCAGTCTGTTTTGATATTTAAAAAGATAGCATACAAAAATAAGAACAATAGGAATTAATTCTTGACACAGATCTTTTCAATAGATCTTAAAGGAGAACTAAGGTCAAAATATTTCTGTCGTTTATTTCTTACAATGATTGTTACAGAGAAAAAAATATCATAGCGTCCCTACTTTGTCCATAATTGACACAAACAGTAATTTGTCTGCTTTTTTATTCGGTTACCGTAAAATTTAAATTATAACGTGACATCACTGGTGCTACCTCTGTAACCATGCTATATATATGTAGCCGTGAAATGATGATGAGAACTTTTCTAGTGAAGATAACTCTGCAAGATAGAACACATCAACTGCTCTAAGTGTGATGGTCAATGTATACCAATGATGAATTTTGCCAAAAATTTGCCCTGACTAGAGATACAATGAGGTTCTAGAAGATTTGTTCGAAGGTTGTAAATTTTTATTCCAAATCTTCTTTCTTTATACAGAGTACTACATCCAGAATTTTTTTTTTTATCATTTCACATAGTCACAGAAAACCATGATAAAACCTCTACTAACGAGGTTTATTGTATATAATATAGCCAATGTCATCTGACATATTTCTTAGGAAGGAGAGTGTATATTTAAATAAACAATTAAATCACTGATGCGTGTAATATACACGCACAGGATTTACTCATTTAGGATAATGATATAACAGGGGGTAATAACATGAATCTTGTGAATATAATTAATGGCTGATTGTGCTTGGTTACCCCTTCTTTTGCATTTTTTGCACGATAGGTCTGCACTGAATAAAATTTAGAATACTAAACAAGTGGAAGTGTAAATAATAATAATATTATTACGAATCGAATAGCCATTATATTCAACCCCGGGCTGCAAGAAATAACAGATGTATGATTCGACGCTGAGAGGTGAAGATTCAGTGCAGCATTGACTCAATAAAGATGGCATTATAAGTGTAAGGTTTGACCTTCGTGTGTGACTTCCACCCTAACATTTTGTTTGGAATTATCATTAGCACCCCTGACATCATAAGAATAGTATTTTGCGTATGAAACCATGGCAACTAAAATTGCATATGGCAACGAACATGAGTACTTTTGATGACAAATATTAGACTTTCGTTGCGATTTTTGAACTTTTGATTAAATTTACTGACAATTTATGATGTATTAGACATCTCAAACTGAAATTTAGAGAAAAAAATTCCAGACCTTAGTCCTCCTTTAAGACGTTGTAAATCTTTCTCTTTTCGTATATATATCTATGTTTCAAAGCAAATGAGGTTTGTAAAATTATTAAAAACGTTGAAAATACTGGGTTAAAAATAAAGGTTGTTTCAAATAAATATATATGATTTCAGATCTAGGTTAGATGTTTTTAGATTTGGTTACAAAATTATTTCTGGGCCAATTTTGGACTCAAAACGTAACTTCTTTTTGTTTTGGCTCAAAATTTGCTTCAGACTTGGGGCTGATTTTCAGGGTTCATAAAACTTAACTTCTTTGGTCTTGCCTGAAAATTAAAAAAATTGCATCTGACTTAACTTGAGGGTGGTAGGGTCATTTCACAAAATATTGTAAAAGTAACTTGAGTGTCTTAAATTGAATGTTGGGGGAGAGTTTGATCTTCATCATTGTAAAATTCTTCAAAGGGTTCCATTCTCAGAATATGTATTATATATAATTTTCTTCTTTGTAGTAAAGTTATATATTGAATGTTTTGATATCTCTGAATATAAACAACATTTCTTGCGCACACATGGACAGTCATTTGTTAAGCTTTTTGGGAAGGGAATGTAATTGAAAAAGACTTCAGTTTTAGGGAAGACACTCAATTTACTCAAGCAGATGCAAATTTTCAGCAATAAAAGTGAGTTTAAATCAATTTTTGGAATTGGATTAAAAAATCAACCTTGGGATTCGAAATCAGAATCCTCGGTCTAAAGCAACTTTTCCTCAGCAAACGTTGTTAATAATTTTGAATAAAAAGTTCTAAAAGAAGTTTTATAGAAGTTTCAGATAACTCGGAAATTTTGTTTTAAATAACTAATAAATGAAATAAATTAAGTATTAACTAGTTAACGGGTGATAATGTCATAATTGTAACTCGGACTCTATGACTCAGTTTTCTTAACCTACTATGAATGAGAGCGAATAATGGTGCATGCTTCTTTCACCTTTGCTCATGATGGTAGTCCTCCAGAATCTTGCAGTTTCCAACTAATATTATTTATTTGCTATATATGAGTGATAAATATGTCAACCTTGATTCTCTAGTCAATGAAATTAGAAAACATTTTGTGAGTCCTATACTAGAAAGTAAGAAAAAGTTAAAGAAACTAAAGTTGGCCAAATTCAACAAAAATTAAACTATGGGGAAGATTGTTATATATGTCAATGAGCTTGCAATAGATTGGTTTCTTCAGTGTGAAGAAACCAATCCATTGCAAGATTGTTGACTCAGAACTTTATTTTTGAGACTCTCCCTTATAATTCATTAAAGTAGGGTTGATTTGATGGAAACACAGTTCCTGAGGTATATTATTTAAAACATTACATGCTTCACCTTTAGCAAATTTAACAAAAGGAAATATATATATATACTTCCTTCCTTTTTGCATGATAACTCACTCTCTTGCAACTGGTGAACCTCTCTTCCAATTTATGTTGAAAAGCTAATTAATTATTTATGTTTTCACATTAGAAGCTTGCTGACGTAAACTTCCCGAATGTGAGTTATCATGCTAGAAAATTAACGATTTTGAACATTTTTAAATGCAATGTAACTTTTTCGATTAGGGTCATTTATAAAAAAATACATATTTTTTTGCAAGTAAAATTGTATGGAAAAATAACATTTCCAATGACGTGATGATTTATTTGGTCAATTCTTAGCATTTTACGTACCCTTAAATATAAAAAATCCCAGTGATTATTTGCTCTAATTCCGACCATTGTACTTCATCTATGTTCTCTATGTTTTCATGTCTGTGCTGTAGCTATTGCCCACAGAAATCATTATTTTTCACCGCTTCCACAAAAACCCATCCCCTGTCACCAAATCTGACTATCGAACGTGAGTAACCAATGTAAGTACACTTTAAACAACAACGAAACAATGAAATGCTTTCATGAACTTACTAAACTTCCTTGTTCCTCCTATTCATTCTTTTATGTTCAAATCACCCATATTATCTGGCAATATTTAAATGCAATGTAAATAAATCTCTAAACTCTACGAATTTGTAAATACAGGATACGCATTTTTTAATAAATCAAACTAAATTTAATACTTTTATACCCACAAATTTATATGCCAAATTTCTAGTTCTATATTTTTATTTCTTTTTAAATATCTTTCATCTTTTCCTCTTTAGTAATCCTCTGCAATCCAGTGGCATTGTGGCCTTGCTTTGAGTGATCAACAATATATAAATAAAAAAAACAACATTATTTCTGTCTTTTATAAGTAAATATTTGTATTATACTGTATAACAAAATGTCTTTAAATGTTATTTTTAGCTACATCTCCTTTTGAAGATTGGGATATACTAAAAGATACTGGAGACTGGTATCTATATATACCATGGTCTGTAAGTCAAACAGATGCAAAAAGGATTTGCGATCATTATAATGCTGTATTAGTCACTGTGAAAGATTTGGATGAAGAGAATTTGATAAAGAACTGGGGAAAACTTAAAGCCGGGTCTAAAGATTTCTGGATTGGTTATGAACTAAGTGGTACAAATCAATGGTTTTGGCCATCTAGTGTTGGATATACTATCTCTTCATTTGAGTTGGATGTTGGAAACTGTGCTTTTTTTAAAGGACAGGATATGGCGTATAAATCTTCTCAATGTGATGTCAAAAGAAACTTTATTTGTCATGGAGGTATGTATAGATAGTGTTGGTGAAATCTACCGTCCACTGCAAAAAAATCTGGTCTGTAAAGTATTACTTCCAACGGTGGCTCACAGATGGTGGTCACAAACGATCGTACGGTATGCTGTATAATGGCGGACAATGGATTTCACCAACGCCATGTATAGATTGGTCAAAATAATGGCAACTATTCACTGTAGCCTAATGTTATATTCATAAATCTCTCCTCCACAGTGATTATTTGCTCTATTTCAAACACAGCCCTTATGTGATTGCTGTATAACTTGTCTTATTTTGTAAATTTTTATAAATCTGCATCTCCATTGCCAGACTCTGAAATATGTTGATTAGCTTCTTTCTGGAGAAGAGTGCTTAATGTGAGTTGAAACATTTACAGAATTTTATTATTTTGCATTAATATTTTTTATCAGTCCTTAGACTGTATTTTTTGCATCACTCATTGAATTTCGATAGTTCTGGACAAAACGGAGGAGGAAAATAGAACATCTATAGTCCTTTTTTCTCTTCCAAACCATCCATCTCGATATGTCTATAGGAAAAATTACATCACAAAGCCTGAAATTATACTAAAAGTCACCCCTCCTCCACTGTAATTATTTGCTCTTTTTTCGACCACTGGCAGTAATTGCTCTAACATTGGGAGCACTGATAAAGAAAGGAATAATTTTATTGTTTCTTAATACATGACAATTTCTCTATTATTTATATTTATTTCTTAGGGGAAATTACAAATAACTGTCATGAAACTTTAGGATGGAAAACACACAAAGACAAATGCTACAAATTCATCGATGTTGCTCTCTCATGGTCTAACGCACGTGATATCTGTAGAAATATGGGAGCTGATCTGCCAGTCATAACTGATACCTGTCAAAATAGTTTTATCCATTCATTTGATCAATTCTCTTCAAAATGGATTGGTTCTTATCGTTCTTATTCGAATGCTTATGCTCTAAAGTTGATATTGGTTAATGGAAGCATTTCGGAATATAACAATTTTAACAACCCTGATAAAAGGTTGTTATTATCTTCATCATACTGCAACACTGTAGAGAAGTGGTTTGTAAGTATAACCTCAGGTTTTGTAGCCTGAAGCTATGCTAAAAAGTTTCTCCTCCGCAGTTATTATTTACTCTTATTTTAAGCCCTGCTTTGACAATTAAACAAAAATAAAAACAAATTTTTTAAAAAGTTATTTTTGTTGAAATATTGTGTATTAGTAAAATAAATGTTACTTGAGAACTGTTCCTTGTCTTCCACAGCTAGCTTGAGAATACAAGTTGCTGACACAAGTTACTTTAGGACTGTCCATAAAACTATTTTCTAAAGTTTGTTTACCCGTATTTTTAAGATTGAAATTATGAAATAGAAACATTACCGGTATTAACAGGTATTAACCTGCCAAACAAAGTTAAGATGGACTATGGGGTGAGTTGTGGGACAAGGTTCAGTCAAGATGGCGGATGATCTTTTGCGGTACTAACAAATGAGCTGCGCACAAATTTTAGAATTTTAGTAAGCTGTAGTTACCATTTTAATTTGGGGAAGCTTCCTTCTTCAAATGGGATGTGAACATTAAAAAGCGATAAGTGATTTAAAATTTAAATTTGTTATACCTTAAGGGACAGAATAAATGGAAAACAAAAGTTGCAGAATTTTGAGAAAATTTGTCAGATTTTCCCGCCGATTATATTGCTCTGCCAAAGTTTTACAGGTTGTTTTCAAGTAAAAAAATAGAATAAAAAATTAACTATGAGTGGTTTTGCGAGCAAGAAAAAAATAATGTATCCTTTTGTTTCAAATGGTTATAACAATAAAACTATACTAAAACTATACTAAAACATTTTGTTGAAAATGGTCATAACATGATTAAATCTAGTCAATAAACATTATCCAAAGGAAAGATAAGAGTTGTCTGTAGTAATGGCTAAATTATAACAGATGAATGGACAAAATTGCTGAAAATTGGGAGAATTTACAGACAAAATTGCAGGAAATTTTTAAAAGCCGTAAAATCACTGAAATTTGTAAAAATTGCCTTACAAAATGGCTGAAAATTTGACCCTAATCATCGAATATTTTGTCTGTTAAAAATCTGTTGGCCTATTATTTTGTCCTTTAAGGTATATGTCATGTTAAATTACCATTCCGAAGTATGGATATATGATAAGAAATAAAAAGAGTATTTTAATAATGAAAGGAAATCATTTTAAAGAAAATATGTTTTCCTCTGTTGAATTGTTCTGTTGTCTAGTGTTTATTTATTTTTAATTTTAACAACAGATGACCTACCTTTTATTAGATATTTTGTGTGTCAACCTTTCTAACCCCTAAATGAGTTTGACCCTATATGAAAATCCAATCCGGTTTGAAAATCAGTTCTGTTTACATGGATATCTCATTTAGGGAAAGGTTTCATATTGAGTAGAACAGGCTGAAATCGGGCCGTTTTCTCTATTCACAAACAAATTTTGACTTTTGTTATTTTGGTTTCAAGAAGAAATTTAAACCAATCACATTTAGTTTGAAATATTTGCATTGTATTTTAATCCAATCACATTTAACTTTGGAAATGTTTATTTCATAATAAATAATGCTTTATAGTTTTTATGTCTAGATATTATAGTTCTTTTACTGTATTGCTTTTAAACTTCTATTTTAATAAACAATTAAAAAACGAGTGGAATTAAATACAGAGTGATAATTTTAAAGTTCTTATCAATTATTTATGGACTTTGTTAGAAATATATAGTGGGTAACAAATTGTTCAAATTATTTAATAAAGATGCTAGAAAAACCTTTTCAATGCTGTTCTAGTGTCTTTACTGCAGACTTTGAACAAGTTTTTCTACTTGTTTATTCTGGGTTATATAAGGTGTTGTGAGTTAGAATATCATTAATTCAAATCATATCACTAACTCCAAGAAGATACCCAACTTCTTAAGTTAATTTTGAAAAACAAGGTTTCTTTAAAACATTAAAGACATATAACTTTTTCCTTTATTAGGTCATAACATTATGCATAATTCTCTATTTTTATTTAAGGTATACATAATGCTATTCTGTATAATATGTGTATGCAAATCATATATGTGCTTAGGTTTAACTTTAACTTGGTTTGGTGAGCTACTTTCAATGCCGTATCATTGATCTTAATTTTGTTTAGGTATAATTTCTATAAATGTATGACAAATCTTGTAAAGTTTGAACTTTCTACTGTACCAGAACATTCTCGTCCATTAATTTCAGCTACTATTCCAAAAGCCCTGAACAAAATCGCCAATTTGAGCTTTTCAACTTGTTGTGTTTGAACAGTGTATTAACTTTTTCCAACGTTTGAAAAAGTTGTGCTAAGTTGTCGTTGTATTTTGCAGCTCAGAATTTTGATAAAGTGAATAGCTGTAAAATAGGGAAAAAATGACATCAATACAATTTTTTCAACAAACATAATTTTCTCCCCTTTAAAAATATCCAAGTATGTAGTTGTCAAAACATTCCTATATATTGCAGCTCGTTGAACTACTTGGACAGTCCTTAAGTTACCGTGGAGAATTTAACAGGATAAAGATTATTGTTGTTATTACTTGTGTGGTCAAACTAAAAATATATATTCTTCTTTTTACTTAAAGTTACGATCCGCAATTCACCTATATTTCTTACATCAAAGAAGATGGGCATGGAGAGGTAGATACAGCTATTTGGTTTGAAGAAAAACTAAATACCTTGAGTGATGATACAAGAAAGAAGAAATTTGTGTGTGAAAAACGGAATGTAGGTAAGCAAGTAATATACTACTAGTAATAAAAGCAATCAGGGCAGTTCACCTACCGGAGTTTAATTCAGTTGTCCAAATAAATAAGTAAATAATCACTGTAGAGGAGGAATTTTTGGGCATAGCTTTAGGTGATTATTTACTCTTATCAGTTGCTGATTCATAATTTTTGTTGTGTTCAAATTAAATTCTAACTCGTTTGGAACCATTTAGTGTGCTATGAAAATAAAGAATGCAGGAACAGATGAAAAATTTCTGTCCAGAAAAGGTTAAATTGTTCCAAATAATGCAACCCTTTATTTTTTATGTTTAATAAAATAATAACAATGCTGAAGTAGGAGCACTGAAAGCCTATATATATATGGTCCCATGAAAATATTCTTTAGGTCTATAAAACCATACACTCGATTATCGAAAATGGAGAGGAAGAAACTATTGGAATGATATCATTATATAAACACTTTGTTCGGTGAACATTCGGTTTGAAATGCTCAATATTATGCGATAAATTTTGAGTCCTTCTGAACCCCGTGTTTGTTTTAAAAGTCAAAATCAGTTTGAAATTTTGTACCTTCACTCTGTTTGCTGGATGTCATAAACAATCAGATTTGTTTATGGTAAAAACATTGAAAATACACTCAAAATTGAAGGCACACAAGAATCAAACAATCATGGTGGACAGTGATGACTAACGATGAAATTACACAAAATTTAGAATTTTTGATTTGCAAAGCAAAGTTAGATTCTTTATTCCAAGACATGCAAAAGATAAAAATACCCAAGTAAAATGGGAATAATTTTAGAGTGTAAAGAAAGAAAGATGAGAATTGCTACTTCTATTAGTGATAAATGAATCACATGTAACCAAATAATACAAGGTTACACACAATCTTCCTTGGGTTACTGATGGCTTCACGATGGGTACTGTTTCAATAGTAGACTCCGTATGCAATTACCCTTTGAATTTGGTAGGAATCATTCTTAACATTCTAAGGGAATTTTTGAACATCATGGTTTTGTGAATTAGCATGTGATATCTCCTTTTTCTATTTACTGCCTGGAAATTTCTCGCAACCAATATCTAGGAGCTCATCTTTCTTTGTTGCAGTAATTCTTTCTACCTTCTTTACAATATGAGTAGTATCAGAAGTCTTCTTCTGTTTAGAGTCAGTATGTTGTTATAAATCTTTTAAATTTGCACACTTTTTTCCAGAAAACTTTTGTTAATGAGTGGAGACACCATCCTGTGCTTTTGGATGCAACAAAGCATTGAATGTCATGTCCACCAACCAAAGCGATTGAAATGGAACTTAAACTACTGAATAAATGTTCACTAGTACATGATTTTTGAGTTTGACTAATGAGAACAACTGTTATGTATTAAATGGTCTCACATGCACTTTTTCTCACTTCAATTTTCAAATAAGTGCTGCCCTCTTCTAAACACTGCACCCCAATATAACTTTTTATCTAACATTTTGTTTAATTTTAGAATATGAAGCTGCTACTACAAA
>JAULBZ010007036.1:0-11847 GCA_032360805.1 Neoturris breviconis | reverse complement strand
GATGAGGTCAACCAAGAATTGATAACAAAGCAAGAAGTTGGTCTTATAAACAAACAGTTGCAACTAATGTCAGAAAATTATGTGACTGTGATTTTGCAACCATGCAAAACTCAACGCACTGAAACTTTGAGAAAATCAATGTTTACAAAAAAAAGTAAAGACATGAACAATTTCTATCCTGATAAACTTTGTATGAAGAACATTTGTCTAACAAAGTGCATGAGAAATAGTGTACGAATATATGAATTGATAACATCTGCCCAAGGTATAATCGCAGCTGAACCAAGCCTTCATTATCACCCTAAACATTATAAGTTTGAAAAAGATTATTTAGTTGAGATTAGCCAAGTTACCGACAGGAGAGAAGAAAATAATGATGGTCCTACTAGTACTGTTTACTCTGAAAGTGAAGTAGTAGAAAATGATGATTACATCCCTGTCACATTAAGAAACCGTGAAGATGGTCAAATTAAAAGTGGGATTAATAGTTCATCGCTAGTCAGACCTTCTCAAGATCTTGATAGCAAACATCAATTGTTGAACCAGAAAAATCTTCCAAAAACCTCAAGCTACATTACCACTAATATAGGTTTTGAATCGATGAAAGGAATTGGTCACTCTCATGAAGGTGAAATCCCTTTATTGGTATATTTACCATCAACAAAGGCGTTAAATTCAAAATATTCTAACATTCGGAACATTCTATCAAAGGAACAGATTGTTATTTTGAAACTATGCTTAACATTAGCTGCAAACGCTAAGGCGGGTGACGTAATACTCTGCAATGGTGCATTTGAACTTAGTTTATTTTCCCTTGCATTATCCACTCTTAACAAAACGAACCATGTTGTATACGCACCCAGCACATTACGCAAAAACATTCTAGAACTTGATGTTAAAAGGGAGATTGTACAAATTTTGGATGAAGGAAACACCATAATACTTGCAGACACACATAGTTTTTGTGGAATGCAATCGCGCAGAATTTTAATGCCATTGAGACATCTTGAAGAGCATCAAAGACACAAAGCTATAGAAGATATGGCCAGATGTACTAACGAAATGGTTTTCTTAGTGATGGACAAGGATTCCTCTTTGAAAAGAAGTTTTGGAAGAGTAATTACAGAGTGGAAAAGAAAGAAGTTAGTGAAAGTTCTTCAAACGGATATTGATGAAGACCATTTGTCAGATTTGGTCAATAATCTACTACCTTCAGCAACTACAATAGAGAAAGAGTTATCAGAACACAGGTAAGGAATTACTATTTTCCAGATCAAACTTTAAATAAAATATCGTAAATAATGATTAGCGCCCCTTCTTATTTAAATGCTCCTGTCTAATAAACGCCCCTCTTAATAATCAATATTTTTTACAAACGCCCTCAAAAGATGGTAGTAATAATGACAAAGTCCATTGTTTTAAACAGGTACATCTCTGTGCAGCTTTACGTTGTCAGCTATCTATTATCAGATGTTGATAAGCCAACCCATTAATTAGATTATCTGATGAGAAAAAGCGAAACTTTTTGACAGGAAAGACGAAAAAAACCGAAACTTTTCGATAACAAAATCCATGAGGATATAACTATTTATCTGAATAAGAACAAACATCGATCTGGTCATTTATTCGATCAATTACAAAATTGCGTTTCATCTGTATTGCATCTTACTTGAATCAATATGCTGTATTACAAGCGTAACATGTTAACATAGCCAAGTTGGGTGCCATAATGCATTATTCTTGAACTCCTTATTACCCAAGAGCTTTTTATTACAACATACATCATTGCACAAATAGTATTGCTTATTCATTCGGGATTTATATTTAGGAAAGAGGCTGATACGGTTGCGCAAATAGCTAACCTTCAATATGATGGTAAGTAGCTTTATATTTACGTCATTTATTGTCTTGATAACAAATGTCGATTAAGCATCTAGACATTTACCTTAACGTATTTGGCGTTGATAATTATGCATATTTTTTACCTAAAATTTTCTGACATTTAATTTTCATCTATTTTCTGAAACCTCTGAAAGTTTCATAGCATACAGACACTGAAAACAGCTGTTTACAGCTGTTTTCATTCGTTAAAAGTACCCATAATTTCTTTTACTGTTTTTTATATTTGGCGCTTGATTGAAGAAAACAAAAATAGTTTGGCCAGAGTCGTTACAACTTTACCAAAAGTACAGGATAAGTGCTTGAAATAATAAAAACACATAAAAAGCAACCAATAAAAAAATGAAAATCTGGATATCTTGGTTTCAATATAATGGAAAATTCTTAAAGCAACTGACGGTGAAACCTCTGTGATTGCTGAGATACGCAAGCAAATCAACAACATCCAACCCACCAAAGGTATTGGACTGGCATGTAGATGATGTGTTCCTTGTAATAAAGAGATCTCTTCTTGATGATTTATTTAAACATATCAATAATTTACACCCAAACAAAATGTTTACTGTAGAAAAGGAGAAGGACATGAGACTGCTATGTCCATAGTATGGTTTGGTTATGATTTAGGTTTATAGGTTATGGAATGGGACATGTAAGATTATATTTTAGTACAGTTATGGTAATAGTTAGCTATAATTATGTTTATCGCACTTGTTCATTGACAGCTTGTGACTCTCTGATAAATTTAAGAGTCTAATGGTAGGCATATGATGACAAAACATTTTCCTATTCAGGTAAACAAAAAAGCAGCGAAATTATTAGTACGCTTCCAGCAATTTACGCTTGTTGAAAACCTGTATGCTTGCCGATAATCTGTTCAAATGCAACACAAGCTTGTGAAAGTAAGGAGGATTTTTATTCATAAAGAGGTGATTAGTAACCTATAAATATTATTCTAGGAATTCGTGGAGAAAATTCCATCAAATTGTTTTGGAACTTTTTATTTTTGCCGATATATCGTCATTTTGCTGTTATTTGGCAAAAAATATTAAAAGACGAGAGAAAGTTTCAGACTTTCTGACTATTTTGAAGTAAACCCTCGAGTATTTGCATTCGGAATAAGCAGCTAATTTTCATAAACATATAGACCCTGATTCGATTACCATTGGCCCATGAATAAGCCCAATATTTGTACAAAAACAAAAGACGGGAGTAAAACTTTTTTGATTTATGGTGCCGCATCCTTATATTCAAATCAGACAGGAGGTGCTATAAATGGATAGATCCCCTATTTGGTGTACTTAAAGATACTCTCAAGTTTATGGAAATATTTTACAATCCCGGGAGTTAATATTTCAATAAACTCCCAATTTCTTAACCCAGAATTTTACAACTATGCATTATTACGTTTTACTGATTATTTGACATCATGGTGACATCCATAGCCACATATTAGCAACTCAAACTTTATCACACCGACGTTAACGGACGGAATCTAACGATGCAGCCTTAAAAATACGTCATAACTTCCTTAACAATAAACTTAATTCGAATGAAAATTCAACTACGAATTCGAAAAAAAACTTCTTCTTTGATTGGTTTATGTTGTTATGTAGGGCATTTATTAATTTATTATTATTTGCGATTGAGGGTGGAATTCTATCGTGTGGACATTTCTATTGTATGGATTAAATTATAAGACTGTGATTATGCTCATCACGGCAGCTTTAGCAGACATCATAGTGGCGCCATTTTGAATAGCATTTTATCTAATGAAAGATTCAACCAAAGTGTCTTATGCTGAACTAATGCAGGTTGGTTCGTGGTGTTGCAGATTGCGTATATTACTACTTACAGGTTAGTTCAGGGCGTTGCAGGTTGCGTATATTAGTACTTCGAGCCAAAAAGAGAAAGAACGTATAATCATCGTATTGTTTTAAAGTATTTTGATTACTACATGCAAAGAAATAATAAACCCAAGTCGTAGTCATATGCAGAACAATTAGCACAACATATTGTTCTAGTCTGTAAAATAAAATTTGGTCTGAAATCTTTCACACGGTGGTGGGAACAAACGGTAGACGATGAAACGGTAGACGGTATTATCACACAGGTTTTAAACTTGATATATTATTGTTTTACAATTTAGAAGAGTAAGGGTCGGGGTCAAGCGATCTGGGGCCAAGGTGCCGATGAATAAGGGACCAAGGGGCCGGGGGAAAGGAAACGAGGACCTGTATCGTTGTAGAAACTTTGTTAAAAGACAGCTGTTAGAGAGAATATTGGCATATTTATAAATAGTATTTCACCTGATCTACCTGAAGTTTGGATGCCAGCTTTATATACGACAAAACTATTGACCGAGTTATTCAGAGATTAAATGTAGATGTACATGCTGCGGTTAAATGGATGCAAATTTTTTAATCCATGTTGGCAATTTTGAGTTAAGATTTTTATATAAAACCAAGTTGACCGTTACGTTATTAACTCGCCGGGACTCCTCAAATTTAAGATTTTTTTGCTTAAATCGGTAAGGGGCTCTGTCTCTGGAAACACGAGCTTGTTTTAGAGCTGAACCCGAAAGTATCTAATATTTTCCACATTACGATTTTGTGGGAATATCATATCATATCATATTGATGGAATATCGAAGATATATATGCCGCGGGAGGATTTAAATGTTAACTTTTTGTGCTTTGAAATACAAGACCCTCTAGCCTTTATGAAAGTTATATTTACGGTTATAGGTTTTTCATAATTGGTCACTTTTAACAAGATGGTCAATTTAAAGGCATATTGGAGCCATGTGATGACGTCATAATGACGCCATTATAATTTTCTCAAAATCGTAGTTCAAATTGTTGGTTTCTCTTCGTACTTGTTCTGTTGGCAGCTTGACACTCAGATGAGTTTGATAACATCCATACAACGACGTCATAGTGACTTTGAAAGTCGTACTGTTGTTAATTTATTTATATACTTGGTCACTTAAGAGCTTGCAACACCCTGCCTGTGATATTTGAAGGCATAATTTGCGCGTTACTGTTGAAAGTAGAAAGAGATCAAAAAAGCATATATTCATGAAAGCACAAATCCATCAGCCTACGCGGGCTGTTCATTTGGTTTGCCACGGAAAGAACAATCTTACAACGAATTCCAAAAATTTCACATAATTTTATGCACCCGTTCTGACGTTGGTAAGTTCTGCTGGTTTAACTTAGCGTCTTTTTACAATAAAATTAGTTATTATTGTTATTCAAATTTCATGAAATTTGGTCAGTATTCTCAGTAAGAAACCTTTGTACTATTTTTTTTTGAAATTATGACATCATCACCACATCATGATGTCATTATGACGTCATTTTTACCGACAGACGCCGTACTTCTTCATTTTTTTCACTTTTATTTTGCAAAAGGCTTGTTTTTGGCTCTTACAATGCATTGATTGCATTCATAGGAAAATTGAAGACAGTGCAAATGTGAGAAAGATGTAATGCACAAAATAATAAAAGGTGTAGTTCTAAATGACAATAGATGTTCCAGCCCCATTAAAAAATAAACTACTTTTAAAATACACTATTTCTATATATCTCCTGACCCCTGAGCATATTATACAATAAATAAAAAAAAGATGTTACAGCCTAGAATGCCATTACCAAATTCCATGATGGCTTGGCTCCAAAAACGCCACTCGGTAAACTTGGGACATCTGAGGCCAGGCTTTTATTTTCGCTGCCTTACGGATTAACATGAATAAAAACGTATTTTGATATATTACCGTGCTGTAAAATTTGGCAAGGGTTAATTTTGGCGAGAAACCAAAGTAAGCGTACTTAGCGCAAATATGTTTGTGGTGAATATTCGAGTATTTAATTGAGCCAGTTTTAAAAGAAGAAATATTGAACGGACATTTTATTTTGAAAATATAGGGTAAATTCGCTAACTTTGCTAACATTACACCTAGCGAAAATTAGTAACTGCTAAAATCAATACACTTAACTCTTCTTGTAGCAATAAGTTTTACTCAGTAAGGATTCGGTGATCCTTGACAAAATTAATCAAAATTTACAAAGCTCAGATCGGCTACCGTAAATATTCTATAAGCGCCTCTGTACAAATAAGCGCCCATCTCTAAAAACCGCTCCGTGTTAACTTTATTTTTTAAATAAGCGCCCTCTCCACCCCCGGCGCCTATTGAACTTATATTTTCGTTCTAAAGGGGGCACTCATTACGATACTAAGCGAAATATAATAAAGTAGGAAATTGATAAAAATAAAAGAATGACACTTCATAAAAACTATGAATCAAGGTCTTATTGTGATAAGAAATATTTATTTTTGAATTACTTTCAAAGGTTTCAAAATAAGCGCCCCTCTCTATTATGCACCCCTCTGCAATAAGCGTCCTCTCTAAAATCCCAAAACTTTAATAAGCGCCAGAGCGAAATTTAGAGTATTTGTTATGATATAAAACTGGAACCTCCTCGGTGTGGTATATAAAATTCTCGAATGACAGAATAGTTTATATTTATTCTCTACACATTATTTATAAATAAGTAATGTAGTATCCTCCATTGAACAACTGTGCATCCTTGAAATAGAAAGCTCATCTTCTGCTCTACCTCTGGATATCAAGAACTTCTTGAAATGAAGTTAAAAAGGTGCTCGCTCATTCAGTAAATTTTTTCCCCTGGATCGCGGGATTACGAATCGTGAATCCTTGGGTCTTGTTTAGTAGAGCAACATTTTGCTCTATTTTTTGCGTGCAAACCTTGTTACCAGATCCTTGCTGGAATAACGAATAAATTAATTCTCAAGGCGAAGAGTAGGTTGATTAACGAATAAGCTTTGCCACTATAAGTGTTGTTTTGACACATTTTTGTTTATTGTATTCTCGAATTTACGCATGAATCAACCAAGTTTAAATGTGAAATGCTTACTACTTAACAGGTTGTTCTATATATGGTGATTATATATACCACACTACTTTTTAAGCGCCTTACAACCGCTGAGTGGAAAGCGTTACAAATTGCGATTTGAAACAGTGTGAAGTCTTCAAGCTTCGGATATATTTATAAATATTTAAATCAATCAGAACAAAACATTTTAATGAAAGACAATTGATTTTGACATTGTATTTTCTTCGTTTGGTTAGGTAGCCCAAATCACGCACTCTTCCGCATGAACTGAAAAGTGAAAAATGAAAATGCGTGTGCGGGTAAGAAACCTGGACCATACCCAGCCTCTATGTGATGGAGTAAAAGAAACTTCACAGCCTGTTCTACAAAGACTCCCTTCTGGGAGTTGAATAGTCTCAATTAAACGCTCGGGCACTTATTTGAATCACAAGCTTTTAACCCTTAGCTATAAGCCCTGGGTTTATAGGGCTGTAATAACCCAGTGGGCACATTGTATCACACCCTGATGACTTTTAAATTAATGCCCAGTTTTACTTGACACTTGGTCTTAATATTACCCAGTCGCTATTATTTCGGAAATTGTGATAAAATTTGCATACGTCATTTTCATGCAGAATGTGAATATCCTCGCGGTTCCGGTGAAAACCTGATATAGGTGGTGAAAAATGACAATTTACAGTTAGTTAGAACAATTAGTTATATGGTTATGTTTCCTAATAATGAATGATCATTCTATTGCACAATAAAAAACCGTTATAATCTAGGCCTACTCTCCATGGGGCAATTGCATGTGGTATAATAGGCGGGGGTGGGTGTTTTTGGATTTTTTTAGATAATAAGCCGAGTGGGGGAGAATAAGATTTTTAGAAGTGTTTGTCTTGCACTATATAATCTAAATATATAACTTTATCTTTTCATTGAGAAAAAATGATTTGAATATAAAAAATTGCCTACAATTACCCTTCGGAGAGTAATAGCTTTAACAGGTCACAATCACCCTCCCCCTCCCCCTAGACTATATAGGGGCGCTTATTCAAGGAGGCGCTCATTTGGGCGGGGCACTCAATTCAAAAGCAACTTCTGTAATGTGTAACTTCTTAGCATCTCACGACCCTCACAGCAATGATTTTCTTGAATTGAAGCAAACATCAGTGACACAAGTACCAGTTTTTAACTAACATAGGAAAGAGAGATAACGTTAGAAACATGGAAATGCTGGTACTTTGCTATCTTGAAGCTTTGTGTAACAGGATATTGGTTAGGGACTATGTTATTTTTAACGTGTATTTTTTACGTTTTTAGAGAGTTCATTGTTTTATGTAAGTGTTGATTTCCTAAAAATTAATAAGCCGGGGGTGCAAGAGCGAGGGAGGGGGTGGGAAATTTTCCAAAGATTAATAAGTGTGTTCCTCGCATATTTGACCCTGCAGAGAAAGGAACAAATATCAAAAGAAAAAAAACTTCCCTTTTCTTTATACATAGTAATTCAAATAATGACCCCCTGGTATTAGCGCCCCTTGTAAAGAACTATTCTAAATATACGCCCCCTCGAATAAGCGTTCCTCTTGATTTAGCGCCTCCCCATAATAACTAAAAAAAATAAAATTAAAAATAAAGGAAAATACAGAGGGAAAATGTGATTCATACGTATCATATACAGTAACAAATAATAAAAATATATTATTGTTTTCTTTTGATTTATTATTTTTTCTTTATCAACTTGGCACGCGTTCAAATAAGCGCACTCTCATTTACATTTTTAAATAGGCGCCTAGATTAAGCGCCCCTCCTAAAACAGTCTGTATTTGCCCAGTGGAAAAATTTTTAAAAATGAATAAGCACCCGCCCCTATCCGCCCCCCTCCCTGCCTTTCCCATCTCCATCTATTACATACACCAGAGTAGTGTATTATCACATGGTTTGTGACATTTACCTAGAGATTCGAATAACATATTGTATTGATAGAATTCGATACGTGACCTACTTTCGAACGCATAAGAAAATTTCGAACGATAGTTTGCATTTTCTCAGCGCGTGTACTCATTCGCAGAAAATAAATCATCGAGCGAGGTCCTTTTCAGTTGAATGATAAAAAAGAAAGATTTCTCTGTCTTTGGTAAGAATACAAACGTTGATTTAATATGTTGCATACTGAAACTTATGCGATGTTGCTATGCTAGACACACGACGTCGGATGAATGTCAAAACAATGTCGTGACGTTGATCAGACGTCATGTGCCCATTGGAAGGTAATCAAATGCAAATTGGGTTTGATCAGTGTGATTAGTGGGCCCACTAAAGTGCGAATCAAATGCACCCTTAGGGGGAGATGATGTCCTTTTACGAACTATGATTGATATATATGATATATATATGCTTTTCTTGGTATGTTTAAGAACTAGCTGATCGTTCAGACTCGAAACATTGTTAAAGCATTTCACCTTATAGTAGACCGATAATGAGCAAATGTATTCACCAAACTACCTGTCGATAAGAAAAAACAAACAAGTTATGTTGATGATTATAATTGCTGTTATCTTAAAATTGCAATTCTCTTCTGTTGTATAGTAGAACGATAAATGAACCTTTTTTTCTTAACACATCCTACAACGACAGAACGAGCAAACGTATTGACCAAACCACTTATAGATAAGGAAATAAAAACAAGCAAGTTATGTTACTGACACCTTTGACACATTTATTTATTTACTGTTGAGGATTTCTGTTTGCGATTCTCTACTTTTCTTCATTCAATCATCTAGTTGGTTTCCACCGAAAGTTTGATGAAACAGCTTTTAGAATCCTTGTTGAAATACTACACCAGGGAGTCACTATATAAAGGAAGGCCCTCTTCTATAGCATCTAATCGCTCATTATCTTTACTTCGATAAGTTTAAGTTTTGTAAGTTTAAGATTCATCAATTCGACATTTAAAAATCACTAATTACTTATCTTCTAATTCATTATCTTACTTCGATAACCTTGTAGACAATCAAGTTTCTATTCATTTGAACAGTTTATACAATTAGTTTTCTATTTATTTTCTTCGTTTAACATCATTCATTATTTTATTTATTTCAGATATCGTACGATTGATCCGTGACGACGATATCGACGCAATGACACACTTAATAAAACATAGTCCAAATCTTATCAACACCATGCGTGATGATTATGGATGGACACCATTGATATATGCAGTAATGTTAAACAAGTTATCAATGGTGAAACTATTCATCAATCATCATGCTGATATAACATTATGTAACAAGTATGGACGTAACCTAACGCAATACATTGGTGTGCTATGCGTGGATATGATAAAATCTTATCATTATTACTTGACATTTGTGATGATGATAAGGTTTTTAATAAACGTGATAATCGCAATCGTACACCTTTGTGGGATGCATCACGTCTTGGTAACATCGAATGCGTTCGACAATTATTACAACAACAAAATGTAGATGTAGATGTTAAAGATGAGGATGGTAGAACAGCATTCGATGTGGCTGGTCGCAATGGAGATAACAAAGCTGAAATCCAAGGATTGATTAGAGATCATAAGAAGTAAGTAATATTTAGTTATTTACATAAAAATATGAATGTTTTCAATTGAAAGATGTTAAGGTTAGGATATGAAATAATTTATTAATCGTTGTTTTGATTGAATGTTATCGAACCATGGTTTAAATCCACATGACAGGATAAGATAGGTCGATTGTGAACCGTTTCGATGGTTTGCGATAAAACTTTTAAAACTTATGGAAATGGAAATGATATTAGAGGAACCATCCTTACTCAACTTACCCCACTTAGCTATGTGTGGATGGTCATTGTGTGTGCCGATAAGAATATCTGTCAAAGGGACAAATATATGCAGTAGTTTTTACTCGTACTCTACAGTATTAAATAAATGGGGTGGTATGAATGAGCGGGGGGTAACCGGATTATAAGCAAGTTAATGTTTCTTGTTTATTTTACAGTTTTAGGAACAGTGGAAAATAATCGTCGATATTAAATGTTATGTTGCTATGGTGATACGTTGTTCGTGTATCTCAAAAATCTTGGTATTCGTCATTAACGCTCTCTTCCTCGATTGTTCTATTTTTGACCATTGGACCTCCAGAAGAGTCGCTATTTTTTATTTTTTTTTTGATTGTTTATAAATATATATATTTGCTCGTTATAAAAGTTTTTGAATCACATCGTAATCACCAGTTATTCATACAAAAGTTTACACATTTGAAACACTCACAGTGGGAAAAACTTGTTCAAAGTCGCAAGGATATCGTTGAAACGTTCATGTTGAAATCGTTAAGTGTATTCACTGCGGACTTTGAACAATGCTTTAAATAAGCAATTCAGAAATTATAATTAGTATTTGTGTAATACTGTACAACATAGTGGACATTGGACGTCTTATTAACATCCATGTGACGTCGAGTTGATAAGACATCGATAATATATATAGTAGGTAGAAACTTGTTCAAAGTCCGCAGAAAAAACGCTAGAAGAACGTTTTTCGGTTTTCACTAGGTGCTTATAGAGCGCACTTTATTTTATGAAATTCTAAGTAACCTAATGCGCCATTTACATACAAGGAAAAAAATTCAAACACTTTTCATAGTAAGCACTATGCGCTTTGTCATTCGTTTTTTTGTAACAATTTTGTATCCAAATTCCAATTTGTACCGACAGAGTAATTTCTTTCGACAATCGTAGACATAGATTATCGGTAACAATCTTAAAATTTCCTCCTCCCCCACTTCAATGTTGATTGTCTGCATGCCCACAGCAAACATGCAACACCAACATTTATTATGGGGAGAAGGGGGAGTGGGGAACGGGAAGGAGGATGGAATGTAGGACTTAGTGTTTTTATCATTGTTTATGTTCACGATTGCAGTAGATTGAAATTTGTTCAAAGTCCGCAGTAAAGACGCTAGAATAAAATTGAAATCGTTAATGTTGAAATCCTTGTTCTAGGGTATTAACTGCGGACTTTGAACAAGTTATTTTACAATTTTAT
>JAULBZ010007035.1:0-11847 GCA_032360805.1 Neoturris breviconis | reverse complement strand
TTACCGAAATGCATTGTAGTGCAGAATCCGAAAAGAAACTACGTTCCCGACTTATCTACGATCGTCGGAAACGACGCATTCACCATCTTGCCAACAGAGTCTAAGAATATTGCTTCATAAATTAAAACTTTCCTGAACTAGCGTCATTTAAATCATTTTAGTTTCACAGAAGATTATGAACAAACAATTAGAAGTAATACTGTTGAATTCTATAATTCTGTTCCTGTTCCATTAGTGGTCACATTTTGTTTGCAACTCTAAAGGCCGTTTTCCATTCGGAGGTTTTTACTGCTCGGGCGGGAAAATGCCGCTCGGAATTTATTTCGAGCATGCGTATTTGTGAAAAAGTCTCGATTTATTCACAAATACGCATGCTCGAAAGAAATTCCGCGCGGTATTTTTCCACCCGAGCAGTAAATATCTCCGAATGGAAAACGGCCTTAAAGAGGAACAATCAACAACCGTCGATAAATTCGATCAATCGAATAATCATAAGTCTACTAGCTAAATCTTTGAGATAAATCTCTAAGGACTCCTTATGGGTGTTTTCAGCAGTTTTGTTTTACTTGTGGCGTATATTCAAGCTCGTCCCCAGCCCCTTTTGACTTTTTTAATTTTTCTCGGACCTTTTATAGAAAAGACGAATCCCAGCACTATCCCAGCGCCTTTTCGTCTTTTCTTTAAGGTCCGAGAAAAATAAAAATAAAGTCAAAAGGGGCTGGGGACGAGCTTGGTGTATATTACCCTTTAAAATTCACAAGTTTTATCATTATTTATGACCTTAATTGTAGGTGCATTCATTTTCTCATGACATTAAACAAAAAATCTTAAATAAAATAGGTGCTTATTATCACTGACATCAACATTCTTAATTTGCAATGTATAGACCTTTCCCGAAATGACGTATGACGCACAATTATGACGTCCATCGCAAATTTAATTTCATTTTCAGACGTTCTAATATTAATTTTCGAAATTCTCACAAAGAATTGCATAAAAGTTGAAATTCTTGAAAAAACAGGTTTATGAAATAACAAAATCAAGGCATAGAGCAAAGTCGTGAAAAAGAGACAGCTTAGCTGGTTCGGACATCTGGCTCGGCTTCCAGATAACACACCAGCAAAGTTGTCTCTTAATCATGTAATGCATCATCCTTTTTCCAGACCTAGAGGCCGTCAATCTATAACATGGATCTCTATGATGGAACAACGCTTTAAAGAATACAGTACAGACTGGGAAAATGCGTATGTTATAGCTAAGAACAGAGTGGAGTGGAACCACTTTATGAGATTACACTATAATTCATAAAATGAATCAACTAAAACTCTTCTAAAATTTTCTACTAATTTATCTATGCATGCCTTAACCAGTTATATAAGGCGTGAGTAGAAAGTATTTGTATTTAACACATGCCTTTTTTTATTCTTATTCACATTTTTTTTTCTTGTTCATTTTTTATAACTGACAAAACTTTTGCTATCATGAAACAAACATACTCATCATTTGTATATCACTTATTTACAGGCTAGCAAAAATGTTAAATGCTCATATAACTAAATTAAATCGATACCAACCTCGTTCCCAGGGCTTCTTCTCTCAAGAGAGAAGAAGCCCTGGGAACGAGGTTGAATCGATACCTATTTTAAGAATAAGGAGATTATAATCAATATGGTCGGATTATCATTTAGCATCACTTGGAATTGATCAGATCATCTAATCGTTGCGATTGTCACACATCTACCCTTGACAGATCTAATGATTTAATCACCGGCGGCCTTCCGGTATAGAAGCAGAGCCACCATAACTAAACATTGATCTCACAACATACCTAGACTTGCAGCCCATGTAAACCGAACCTTATTTATGGGATAATGCCGCAAATTTATCCCGGTTTACATTAGTCTATGTAAAGTCAAACAACATACCACGTTTATTCTAGTGTAGAAGGATCTTTCTGAACTGATCAACCTCGTTTCCAGGGCTTCTTGCCGAAAACGAGGTTGCGAACTGATCTTAAGCTGAGGTAGCCTGAGAACGAATTTTCGTAAAATGCCGGCGGCCTTCCGGGATAGAAATAGAGCGAAAATATTTCCAAAGTATTACATGATGTATGTTATATACGAATAAATGTTAATGATGATGATTCGTTTATATTATTTCTTGCCTCGATTATTTTTACTTGCTGGCAGAATGTTCTACTTTTGGCATTTGGATTAATGAAGAAACTCAGATTGATCAGTGGGAAAAAACTGAATCAAACAAGCATATCGCTTCGATCCCACTAAACAAACCAGGTCGTGAGCAGGTTTGATCGGTGGGCCCACGAATCAATCTGAAATCCGAATCAAATGCAAATTGGGTTTGATCAGTGTGATTAGTGGGCCCACTAAAGTGCGAATCAAATGCACCCTCAATGTGGGAGTAAAATAATCAATGTGGAGGAGTGAATTTATCATAGCATTTTGGTATCATTCCACAACATAAATGAATTTCTCTTTTTTCATGCACAGGAGTCTAACCAAAGTAAATTATCTTGTAATCAATAGTAAGATATTTTAACATAATTGTTTCAAAACAGTTGAGTTATATACTAGCTAATATCAATGCCAAATAAGAATAATCAATATGGAGGAGGGATTTTTGCTTCATTTTCAGACTAACAATTCCTCCACAGTGATTATTCGTCTTATTTTAAAAGCACTGTGTTGCTATAAATAAAATATATTACAAATAAGAAACACATGGTATACTAGAAGAAATTATCGCTGGAAGCCGTTTTTCATACAGATATTACGGGAATATTTTTATTTTTGGTTAGGGATTAAGTTTGTACGTGTTTTTATATTTGAATAGGAAATAAGGATTATTTTTGATTAAGCAACAAGCCTGAATAAAACTTCTGGAAATCACCTGTGGAGGAGCGCTTTTTTAGTATACCATTTATTTTCAGCTTTGTAAACTATATTCAAATACACTCCTTCACAGACAATGCCCGGCAATTATATTCAGGCTTGCGCAAGAAACAAGTGTTATACACTTGTATAAAGAAACATGGTAAATGTCTCTGATAAAGCTGTATTATATCTGTGAAATCCCTTTAAACTTTTCCCCAAGTTTCTTCTCTATTCACCATAAGATAAAAAATAAGATAAGAAATAAACTAAAACCCAGGAGTCAAAATAAAAACAAGCAATAGTGATTTTTGAGCACAGTTTCAAGCTATAATGTCTGAAGCTCAAAAACTACTACCCTATATAGTAATTATTTCCTTGTACTTGAAGCTCTAAAATACCAGCAAAGACTGCAGACTTTGAACAAGCCCAATGGAGGTGGACTACATTTCTAAAACAAATCCGTTCTCATGAGAAACACTGCTGTCACTAAACGAAGGAAGAAATACTTGAATCTGTTGCTACAGACAAGTAATACCGGAAAATACCGAATTAGCGCACAAGGGGTTCACTTATTTAGAGAGTGCATTTATATAAACAGTCAAGGAAATGTATATTGCATCCAATTCTATTATACATGATAGGCCTATGTACAAATGCAAATTTCATCATCCTCTTCCAAGATTAAATCTCCTGGAGATGCGTCCTTCATCATTGAAAGGATCTTCTCCATGTGACATTTTCATGGGACAATTTACTGACTTCAAACGTTAAAACCTCTCACAACATGAAAATTTACTAAACCAAAGATATATTTAATTGTTTGCTATTCTCTGGGTTTTGGAAGGCATGCTAAATGGAAGGGGCGCACTTATCTAAAAATATAGTAGCTTCAGTGTGCGCTTATTCAGAAGGCGTTTTTATTGAAAGGAGTGCGTGAATTCGGTATTTTATGATATACATTCTTTGTTATAACCTAGTTAAATAAATCAGCCTAAGTTTCATGCATTTTATAAATAACCCTGCAATGAGTAAAATTGTTATATTTAATGGATCAGTGATCAAAATAAAGTCTTAAATAACCACTGTGGAGCAGAAATCTTTTAGCATAGTGATTATTTACATTTATTTTGACCGCTACGGACCCGTACTCGAAATAAGTCCAAAATAATCACTATGGCTAGCCTGGAGCAATGACCAAATATCACTTCTCCATAGTGGTTATTTGTTGCTATCCTGAACACTAAGGGAAGCCTAAAAATAATTATCAGACATTTTCTATGGAGGAGTGTTCATTGAGTACAGATTTCAGATTTCAAAGTAGAAAACTTTAACCACAAACACTCCTCCACAGAAAATGTCTGATAATTATTTTTAGGCTAAGTTATTTTCGCAGCTTGAGGTTTGAAATTTTCAAAAACAAAATTTGAAAATGTTTAACAAAGTAACTAAATAAATATATTTTCACTGGAGGTTTAACGTATTTTCACAGCATAAAAGCTGGCCTGCAACCTCCAATATGCTAAAGTAATTCTCCTAATCCTGTCCTCAAAAATCAAATAATCTTTGTGGAGGTGTTATTTATTTAGCATAGCTTCAGGTTACAAAGCCTGAAGTTATGCTCCAAAATCACTCCTCCACAGTGATCATCAGTTGTTTTGAGTACTGCTAATCTATGGAAGTAAATAATAGTTATAATTACAGATCACAGTTCTTCAAGTGAGAGGAAATAATCACTGTGGAGAAGTTAAAAAACCGGAAGCTATACTCAAAAAACACTCCTCCACAGTGATTATTGCTCTTATTTTGGGAACTGAATCCCCTATTCATATATGAAATTATTTAGCCTAAGTCTTCTTCACATAGCCCAAATGTTTCAATGTCTGTATTCAAGTCTCTCTCACATTCGTCACCAGAACCGTAAGCATCCAAATTTAACGACTTGTTACTATTTTCTTTCAAATCTAAATCCCAATCTTCTTGACTGGATCCATTATTTTGAGTGTTTGGTAGCAACGGAGGTGGGGTATTACAACCAGACATCTCATTGTGTGAGTTTGATAACTCATTTGAAGGGTTCTTTGACGGTGCCCCTTGAGCCTATAGCAGATTTGAGTAAAGAAAGTAACTAACACTTAGTTAACACTATCTTATGTTATCACTTAAGTATAGTAATACAATGTGGGATTTAATTCATATTGAGATATTGAAAAACAATAGTTTGTAGAACTAGCAGAGTCACCGAACCTATGGGGGGATGGAAACTTTCAGTTACAGAAAACATTTTGTGAGGGAGTGAGGGAGAGGGAGGTTGGGGTGGTAGTTCTCGGTTTCTATGGGGGCAAGAGCGTTTGTGGGGGCAAATTATTTTGATATTTTATGGGGTAAAAACGCAGAAATAAATTAGACAAAAATATCTTCTGGAAAAATTTGTTATGATCTTGTTATTGGAAATAAAAACATGGCCAAGCTGTATATTCTGCATTTCACAAGAGTGTGCAAAAGAGCAACAAATCTGGCCAACAAAGTCCATTGACACTGAGGATGTAATTTTAGTGGAGTCCATTGAATCTAAATACACTTCTGAAGAAATATAACCGAGCTCTTTTGACAAGAATCCCAAGATAACTCTATGATGAATGATTCGTAGAGAAAGATATCATTCATTTGCAAATTCACAGATTTTTCCTAGAGGAGAATTTCAACATAAATATCTCCTCTTCATGGTGATTATCTGTCGCTATTTTGAACGATGCCTCTGTGAGGTTGCACAACTTCTAAATGAAGCCATTACATTGGTCAGGTGACGTCGCTTTCAACCAATGTAACCAATATAATAGCTTCATTTTGAATTAGCGAGAACAAATTCGCCTAGTAAAGATCTGCCTCGACAATTATGAAAGGTAGACTTACCTTCTTTAAAAAATGAAACAAGTTTTGTGCACTACCATTTTGAACTGAGTCGATTAGATTCTTAATAAAGTTCTTTGCAACATCTGTTGGTACTTCCCTTGTGTATTTATCAGATCTAAGGTTAGTGTGATCAATGATAGCCGTACTGATGAACTTTATGTTGCACTGATTATTTGTGCTGTTATATTTACGATGGGATGAAGGTACATCGGTTATCTTGCTCATAATCTGAAACATTCCACCACTTCTCCATGTTTCTTCTGGTGCATAAGGTTTATGTTTGACAATGAGAAATATTGGGCCATCATTGTACTCCCATTCTTTTCGAAAGACGTTAGCATCGGCATCCAAAAGCCAATAATATCCATGTAAGTATACACGGTCTAATTTTGGTGTAAATTGTCCAGGTTTTGTTTCAATATGTAATATTGTGTAAAAACGGGCTTTTGGGTGTGCCAAGTAAGGATGTGTTAGGTTAACCAATTCACGAGTTGTCCAATCATTCCTTGTTTCTTTAAATAAATTATCGAATTCAACAAGCTGAAACTTCTTGACCGAACTTATGTCTGTGTTTTTGTTTGCAGATAACTTTCTTTGTGGTTTCTCTTCATCATCTATGCGTTTCAATCTACTGTCTACATAGGTTTCGTTTTCAACATTGCTAACAGTGCTTACTTTAGGATGAGCTGGAGCCTCGTCACATACTGGAGCTTTTTCAGATACCTCTTGTAAGTTCTGTTCTGCATCCTGTTGAATTATTTTTTCTACTTGCTGTTCAACATTGTGCTCAGTAATAGACTCACTAGGATTTTTCTCGTAAATAGGCCGAGGCATACCTTGTGGTGCTTGAATACCCATTTGGTTGTGAAGCTCCATCATCTGCTCCATCTGCTGGGAACTCAATCTTCCTGAAGCTTCATTACTAAATTTTGGGTTGAAATAATCAGGCAAATTTATTTTTTCCGGACTGCTCATCTGTTCTTGAAGAAGTTGAATAGCATGTTGATTGGATGCATCTTGTTGATTAGTTACTTGATTCTGATGCATTGTGCTACCCATGGATGACTGGCGAATCATTGCTTCCATCTGCTGTTTCCTCATTTCTTCTTCTCTCAGTTGTTTCTCAAGGTATTGTTTTGCAATTTGCAGTTGTTGCATTTCATTGTCATCAAGTAAATCGCTTGGCATCATTAAACAACGTGTAATCGCATCCAGTTGTTGGAGTTTTGTACCATAATCATTTTGCTTTTGAATGTCATCAGTGAAATAACTACCATGAGTTGCTGGCCTTGGATGACGTGTGCCAATAGGCATCTGATGCAATCCAGGAGGTGGAGGAGAACCAATAGGCATCTGCTGTGGTTGACCTAGAGGTGGAGAACCAATGGGCTGTAATTGAGATTGATGTAAGGGTGGTGGAGATATATGTTTATCAAAATGTTGTGAATTATCTGTAAACGTATGTTGGAAGTTTTGTAAATGTTGGCGCTGTTGTTGTTGTATATGCTGTTGAGGTATGCGCTGCTGTTGATTTTGTTGTATTTGATGCAAATAACCAGGGGAAGTTGGAAGCATAGAGTGTTGGATCGCTTCCAGTTTCTGACGTAGAAAGGTAATATTCTGTTGAATCACACCTAATGAATCAGGGTGGGTTTGCATTAGCTGTGGATTGTGTAAAAGTTCTTTTTCGTGTTGAAGTAGAGTCATTAGTTGGTCTTGTATTTGTACAATCATGTTTCGCTTTTGAACATATTCCTGTTGTTTCTGCTGTTGTTCTTGTTGTTGCTGATATTTATGAGCAGATACAAGATGCGATTCTGATATAGGGACTGTTGGTGCATTGTTGATTGAATTATCATATGATTTGGTGTTCATATCAGTTGTTTCACTATTAGCTGTTAAGGTTTCATTAACCAACCCATTGACATTCTCAGTAGGTGTCATATCAAAGGCCCTCTCATCTAAAGGAGGGATTTCAAACTCTTCTTCATCAGCTCCTGGTGTTTTTGTTTCACCCCAATCATAATCTGATTTTGGTGGAGTTGCAGGTATCTTAATTGGTGCTAATTTGGGTGTTTCTTTTATTTTTTGTGGTATGGGAGGTGATTCGGTGAAACTGACATTCTTTGCCTTAATCTCTTCAGCACTTGTACTTACGATTTCATTGATCGATGTGAAGTTATCAATATTATTGGTACTTCGTATGTCTCGAGATACAATACCATTGCTCCCCTATAAATTATATAAGAACGCAGATAGTAGTCGAAATAAGAGTAAACCATCACTGCCTGAAGCTATTAATCTAACACAATTGGTTTTTTCTTATTATTAGTTTGCTGATTTCTTGTGGAAAACCTTGTCTTTAGAATTGACAACAGGAACCGCTTCAGATTTTTGGTGTTTCAAATGGAAGATGAAGCATGATTTGTGTATTTTTAGTTATCGTTTTCTCGTGAATACAAAAGTTTTTCAGTTTAAAAATCTGTTTTTAATTCCGAAAAACTTCAGCATTCCAAAGTTAAATACCTGCGAAATATCAAGTGCCCATTTGCGAAAACAAATACCCGCGAAATGTAATTTCTTTTCCTTCGCAAAAATAAATACCCACAAAAATTTATATTCCTAAGGTATAGGTCTAGCATATACACCCAAATCTAAATATTTTAAAATCCTAAGATTTTTATTTTTATTTTGCATGTCCCCATTGAGACTAATACTGATGATCTAAGAAAGGTGTTTTTGGAGCGGATGAATTGATATACTGTATCTTTTTCTATTCTTCTATCACCGAGAGAGAGAGCATTATAAAACTCCAGAGGGTCTTATAGGGTGTAAGGCTAAATAAATAACAATGTAGATTATCTAGGAATGTAAACCGTCGAAATAAGAGCAAATAATCATGTGAAAGGATGGTAGCATAGTTTCAGGCTACAACTAAAATATCCCTCCCCCACAGTGTTTATTTGCTCTTATTTTGCAAGAATGTTGACATGTATTTACCTGTTTTACACTTGATCTTGTGTCTATAAACAAAAATAAACATAAACATAAACATTTTGTAAACAAACATTTTTTTGTAGTAAATTAAATATATTTTCCAGGCACAGATATTCGTTGAATAAAACAATTTACATCGACAATTAAAATACACTACGTTACTTCATCTTACAAAACTCACAAGACTTATGCTGTTGATGAAGTCAATAACAAAATTACTTTAAAAGAACACAAACTTTTGCAAGCAGAAACTTTTGTGAGGACAAAAATTCACAAAAAATACCTCCTGTTTGTCAATATCTGAAATTTCTAAAATATTTTAACAATTTTTTAGTTATCTTAAATTGAGGGAGAAGCTTGATGAAAAAAGTTTCAAAGCGCACGCACTGGTATTGTAGTAGATTGTTGTAGTTTCAAAGCACAGCGCACACACTTGGATTGTAGTAGAATGGTTTTGTATTAACTAATATCGTTCCGAGGGTTTTGAAATTTTAAAAAGGTAGCACTTCGAGAACATTGTTAACATATTATGTGATAGCAAACTTTGTCGGGCATTGTAATTTGATCAAATTCTTCCATCATTTTAAAATTATAAAATGTGTATATTTTACGTAAAAAAGTTAGTCTTAGTAACATAATACAAAAACGAGTTAAATCTGTTTTCAAATATTCGATGGATCACCAAAAATAATGTGATGATCACTTTTATGAAGATAAATGTAAATTACTTATTAAAAAGTTGATCAATTCAATGAAGTGCTACCTGATTTGAGCAATGTAGCTATATGATGAAGCTTACCATATTTTCTAATTTCTTCTGTGACGTTAATCGTAGGGTTGTCAAGTATAGTTTCAAGCTTCCCTATTAAAAATGTCAACCCATCTCTGTCTTCCATACTTTCAACTGTGAAATTTAAGATTTTCTTCTTTGTCAAATCACTGAATCGCCATTTAGCCTGAAATTAATTAAATTGTAGTTGCAGTCTACGAAAGATAATTGATAATTTTGAATGTAATGGCACCTTCAAAAAGAGAATCCAAAATTCAGATATTGCCTAACTAAAATTCAAGGAAAACTTTTTCACCATAAACATTTGAGCTGAAGTATCTTTCAGAACACTGGTACAAAAGCAATGTTCAAAATCAAAATTTTTGTCATATAAAATAGTACCTTGAAGTTATAAAATTTTCCATAGATTTATTTTTGCAAAGTTCATTTTGATTGCATTTTGCATGGATACATTTTTGCTAATACTAAGTTCTCCGAAAAAGTGTGTGGATTTATTTTTGCAGACGGGACATCTTTGAGATTCAAAATTATAAATGTTGAAGAATAAAACAAGACTTTCTGAAACAAAACAACATTCTTTGGAAAAAAGGTTAAAATAAACATCTTTCATTTTGTGTGGTTTATTTTTGTTAATTGATGTATTTGGAAGATTTTGCGAGTGCTTATTTTTGATCTTGCCAAAAATCTATCACCTTAAGGTAAATAGAAAACTTTTAAGTTGCTAGCTACAGATCAACAATACTTGAAATGTCAATGTGGCCCAAACTTCAATATAACACTGTCTGACATCACCTATGGAGGAGCATTTTTTGAGAACACACTCCTCTTCAGATGATGTCCAATAGTTATTTTAGTGGCCACAGGACAATTCAAACGTGTAAATACATTGAATACATTACACAGAAGTGTGTTATAACAACAAGTTTGCAATTGATTGGTTTCTTCATTATGAAAAAACCAATCAGATACAAGATCATTGATTTAGTTTTGATCGTACATCATATCCTAGTTTTGCTTGAACATCGAACAAGGAACAATTGAATGCCATAAATGGTATAGATGACAATATTTTTGGAACTTTCGACAACCGGCTTCTTGGACAATCTTCAGTACGACCAACATCAACAAATCTAACACGTACCTGTAAAGAAAATAAATTCACAAGCACTCAAAATAAGAAACATGGAGAAATGTGGGGGAGTGTTTATCTATTCTTATTTCCAGAATATACGCTGATAGTAAACTCCTCTCCAGTGTTTTTCATTGGACCAGAGGATGAATATAAACAGTAGCGAGTAATCACATTCAACAAATATATCAAACCTGAATATAACTCTCACACATAACCTGTGGTGAAGTTTTGAGTTTTTTAGTATTCTTTGGCTTAAAAGCTGAAAACTATACTAAAAACACTCTTCCACAGGCAATGTCCGGTTAGTTACATTTAGGCATGAATACAGATATCCATGTGTCTTATGTTGGTGAATAAGCAAAAATCATTCTCAATTACAGCAAGTGATCGCAATATGTTAGTTTACGATATGGAGAAGTGCAGACTTAGTTTAAAGCTCTGTCTATAATTTTTATGTTTGGGCTAATCAGGAAACTTTAGTATCTTTATATATTTAATTATCTTGGTACTACCTAGTTTCTTCTTCTTCTTCGTGTGCTTGTTATAAGCCCCCATGTACAAGCCTCAAGATAACAATCAAACCTGCGGAGGAGTGTTTTTGAGTATATTTTTCAGCTTAGAAGCTGCTAAAAAAACACTCCTTTACATATGTCCATTAGCTAGGCTAGCCTTTACCTGTACCATTCAAATAAATAGGGGCAAAGGTATCTTAGTTTCTCCCTATTTTACTATTTCAATGCGCCCCCCCAAAAAAAGCCCTAGATATGACACTGAGTATTTAAAATAAATAATCTATCCTCCACAGCAATTATATACTCTTATTTCGATCCGGGAGAATATCATAGCTCCAAGAATCAGAGCTTGAAACAATCAGGGTTGCCACAAACAAATCAATATTAAATTCCAAAGTCCCAAAATCCAAGAACATGAACTAATATGAGAAGTGAGTAGGCTAAAAAAATTTTCAAGGACTTTCCAGGACCTGTGGCAATTCTGACAATTTTTATCTACAAATATTTGAAAGGCATTCATACCAAATGATGATTTAGTTCTTTGACGAATATTGCTCTCATCCACAAACCATTATCAGAAGACTTTGTACAAACCATTTCATTAAAATTATC
>JAULBZ010007034.1:0-11850 GCA_032360805.1 Neoturris breviconis | reverse complement strand
CGGGGTACGACTTAAGCGGAGTATTTTGGCTTGATTAGGGTCGTCAAATCCAAGGGAGACAAGAAATCCGTACGACTGAGCGAATGTCCGAGTAAACCAGGGTCCGAGTTAAAGGGATTGTACTGTATATTTAGTTCTTCTCCAGATATCACATAGACCGTTTTCTCCTGAAGCTTTTTAGATGTAGATTGACGTCGGAATACATTAACGCGAAAACGCGTTAATAAATGGTAATTTACGCAAGTTGTTCTTCTTTCATAGTAGCTTTGGAGCTATTATTAAATATAATGCCGCAATAAAGAGTCGAATTCCAATAAATAAATAACTTACTATGTATTATTGTGTTTCGCAGTTGATGAATTCTGACGACAATGTACTACATTAGGTACAGAAGTCAACAGACTATGTTAGATGTCAAACTTCGTCTGTTGATCAAGCTACATGATTTTCTTGACAGTTCCTAATATAGCTTAGCAAAGCTGAAGTTCGATTTCCATTTAAAAAATACGCGTAACGTAAAAAAACGTAATATAATATAATAAATTATATATTATTATTATCAATATTATATTATTATAATATATAAATAATAAATTAAAAATATAATAAAATGTAATACTTAATCAGATTGACTTACATAACTATTCAGTTAAAAATTGAATTCAACTTTTTACGAACCGTAACGTAACACTGAACGAACGAACAAAAGAATAATTAGCCAACAGACCAATCATATTGTTTATATGTGTACGGGGCGTTACGTGAAGATTATTTTTAAGTAGAAATCCGGCTTAAGTCTACTCGATATATAAAGTTGATATCCATAACAATAAAGTGGGCAGACTACGTCGCGACATCGTTTCGACGTTGTTTTGAGGTTGACCCAACGTCATGCGCCTGTTGCGAAGATTGGCAGATGGAAAAGCTCCATAACTTTATGATGTTATACCAAGTCAATTAACTGTAACTACAGAGTCTACAAACACATAAATATAACGGAACAATACTAGAAATCAATTATGTAAACTTACATACTATATAACAAGGGACAGGTGAATAGCTACAAATAATCTATATACGCCGAGCCCAGTGGACAAAATTGTGTTCAAAGTCTGCAGTAAAGTCGCTAGAACAACGCTTAAAACGTTGTTATGGCGTCTTTACTGCGGACTTTGAACAAGTGGTAGATAACACAAGAATGAGAATGAGTTAAGATTGATTTCCACGAGGCAAAATATTATTCCTAATAATATACAATGTTGCACCAATAAGGAGATATTCGTTAATAGAAATTGACGTTAAATGATTGTGACGTCAGTTTCTGACAATATAATGTATTTTTTGGCTTTTGGCGCGAATTTTTTGCCTAATAAAAATCGGCAACAGATACCTTTTAAACAAACGCAAAATATAACTACGCATGACTCAAAGCGAAACGCGTGTTTTTCACGTGGTTAAACTCGTTCCCAGCGCTTTTTGTTTCTTTGATTTTTTCCTGAAAAAAGTCAATGAGATAAGAAGCGCTGGGAACGAGTTTGCATAACACTGTGCCGAACCTTTAGATCAGACGGTGTTAGAATATTGCATGATGCACGATTCGTAAAAACGCAAGAACCACGTCGTTTGACTTAGAACAAGTATTTTCCCACTGGGCTTTAAAGTTAGAACGTACTTTATCGGGGAAAAGATATCCATGTTTCCCCCCTGGTAAAATATTTCATGACTTATTTCCTCCTAATTACATTTTCTCTTGACTATTTTACCCATGACATAAATACATCAAAACATTTAATGTTCAAAAAGAATTGACCAAAATTTTTCTTAGCCTTTTTAATATCTTCTCCATTAAAAAAAAATGAAAATATTCGTTGTTTGATAAACATCGGCTTGTCTTAAAGATTATAAAATATCCTTTATACTTACAAGACCTTGATTCCCTGTTGAAATAAAGATTAATTGTATTGATAATATGGACGACCCGATAAAAACAAATTAGAAATAATTAGCAAATAAAAGTAAAAGTAAAGATTAAAACAGAGAACAGATTTTCTGTTGTGTTCGCCACCATCACCAAAATCAACTCAAAACAACCTTATTACAGTTCTTAAAGATTATCTTAAGAACGTGTGACCGTGATCGTTCTTTGATTACTTCTTCTTTTATTTACGCTATCATTTGTAACTGTATGTTGTTATAATTCTATTTCACGTGTTATTTTATCCATCCGTTGTAGAATATTTACAATTGTATACAAATAAAATAAATACATACTTCCATGTTATATAGACCTCAAATTCTTGTTGCCATGAGAATAGGTTTTTAAGGGTAGTTAAAAACGCAAAATAAACAAAGTGAATACAAAAAATAACTTAAGGTCACTACGAAGAAGAAGTATAATGGCGAGTCTCTTAGTGGATCAAAACCTTGTTCAAAGTCTGCAATAAAAACGTTGTTTTGGAGTCTTTACTGCAGACTTTGAGAAAGGTTGTGTCTACTGGTATCAAAATTGATTAGTTTTGAAAAACTAACATTTTAGCACGACTTTTCTTGGTACCATATAATATTTCACGGATAATAATTCCATTAAATATTGCATATATGTTTGTTCTTTATATTAAAAAACTCGTTTATAAGAAAGTACAACTTCAGACAAAATTAAAATGAATACTAAGAATTTCAAAGCTTCTAGTGGTCAGAAACTTGTTCAAAGTCTGAAATGAAGACGCTAGCAGAATATTTTAGTTTTAACGTCTTTATTGCAGACTTTGAACAGGTTTCAATGATGTTTCATTTCAAACCGCGATTTCTATGTCCTAAATAAACATGTTTAATCAATGTTTTAGGCTCCATTTACGCATTTGCTTTTTTGTAAAAATTTGTATTTTCTGAGATCTTGAAGATAAAAGGGTCCATATTTAGCTTTGTGGTGCTCATAAAGAAGATGCTTATATACAAATAAAACATGTACACTTTCTGAAGGGAAGAATTATTTGGAAATGAATTTTGAGGTACGTCAGTTATCCATAAAATAATTTGTACACTATTATTTCCAACCTGCACACGACGTCGGATCAACATTAAAAAAACGTCAGAACGATGCCGCACCTTCGTTGTGACGTTGATCCAATATTATTATAATAATTATTATTATAATATTATCGGACAATCATTGTCTTCACAAATATAACCTAAACCTTTCAGTTTCCCAGTCTATAAATCTACGGAGTAGCAGTTTTAAGGACTGTAGCTCAACCTCGATCCCAGCGCTTCTTCTCTCTTTTTAATTTTTCTCACAAATTTAGACGTCAAGAAAGAAGAAGCCCTGGGATAGAGGTTGGACTGGAGCTAAGATTTTGGTATCAACCCAATGGGCAAAAATTATTTAAAATCTGCAGTGAATACCTCTTTACTGCTGACTTTGAACAAGTTTTTACCAACTGGGTATAAGCCTCTTAAATGAAAATAAGAAATCTTTTGAGACTTATCTCAAACGAATATTTTTCAAAAGCTCAAAACTGGAGAATTCAATTTACGGAAAGTAAAGTCTTTCGCTTTTGCTTTCGAGAACAATGAAAATCACATGCGTCTGTTTCGTGAAACTTACATAAATGATCTCAGGTACAGTATTTAAAGTTTACAAAACATGGGCTGGCATACATTTCTAGGCATACACGAAAAAACCGTATGGTATTTAGACTCGTATAAATGCTACTACAATTATTTAGAGTATCATTGCATTTTACTAACGTATTCATAGAATGTATTGAATGTAGCCGCAATTTGATAGATGCATTATAAAACATTTAAGACACACTTTGAAATTTAATTTCATGTAGAATAGTAAGTAGCACGAACCCCATAAACGAGTTAAATTAATAAATCTGCCCGCGAGGCACAGCGTGAAAGAATACTGAAAATGGATCGTGTAACTCCGTATTCGTATTGTCATATATGGCAATATACTGTTCGAATACGGAGTTTTACGGGTTCGTATTCAGTAGTCTTTCGCGCTGAGAGAGTGAATGATTTGTGCTTCCATGAATATATGTTAATTATATATGTTAATATTATAATTTGCAACATAATTTACGCAAAATCTCTTCTTACTTTCAACCATGACTCACAGTAACCTCAGTGGACACATGATGGGGAGGACATAATTCCAAAATCCGCATGTCTTGTTGGATGATCAACAAAGCCTTTACTTTTTGCTATCCAGGAATTATTTTAACTCGTATTCAATAAAAAGCTTGTTCATATGGCTGCCATTAGGCGTTCAACTTTCTCAGGTAGTCAGAAACTTTAAACTGTACAAATATGAAAAGAAACCAACTACATGAAGTGCGATTTTAGATAAAAAAAAGTCGCTATAACGTCACTATGGCGTAATCATATGGCTGCTATTATGCTTTCAAACTTGTCAGAATGTCACAACCTGTCAATTGATCAAATGTGAAGACAAACTAAGAAAGGGTGATACGATTTTCGTAAAGTCACTATGATGTCACTATGCCGCCGTCAAATTTCTTTAAGGTACCATATGCTTTCAACTCGCCAAATATGAAGAGAAACCTACATCAGGAAGTACCGTTTTCAGAAAGACACTATGACGTCATAACTGCCATTATGCCTTGAAATTAACCAGGGTGTCGCAGGCTGTTAACTAACCAAATACGAGGAGAAACCAATATCGGGAAGTACAATTTTCAGAGTCCCTATGACGTCACTATGATATCATTATATGGATCCCATTGGGCCTTTAAATTTCCTATTGTCAAAAGTGGCTAAGTGACCAATAATGATGTTATACCTATAACTGTAAATAACGTATTGCATAGACTTTGAAATATTGAACCCATTTCACCGATTTGACCAAGGAGGTGTTAAACTTCCTTGTTTTGTTTTGACCTAAACCACACGAAACTAACTCGGGTTAGCCTGCACAATCCAGATCCTCCGAAACTACCGGAATATCCGAAAATGTATTTAACTTTGCACAGCCTAATGTCCAATAAAAGTTCGAGAATAATGGAACCTATTGTTCAATGTTTCCAGTTTTGAAATGGTTGGCACCTTAGTTTCTGTAAGCTGAAATGGTCAAAATTACAAATAATCCTTGCGTCAAGTGAAATTTAGCCGTTGCATGTCGTTTATTTCTTAGATTAAAGCTATACAATGGTTGTTACAGAGAGAAAAATACCATAGCGTCCCTACTTTGTTCATAATTAACACAAACAGTTGACTACGGTGGTCGTAATTTGTTTGCTTTTTTATTCGGTTACCGTAAAATTTAAATTATAACGTGATGTCACAGGTGCTACTTCTGCAACCATGCTACATATATGTAGCCGTGAAATGATGATGAGAACTTTGATAGCAAAGAAAAGAACTCTGTAAGATAGAAAACGTCAACTGCTTTAAGTGTAATGCCATTGTATATTAATGATGACTTTTGCCAAAAATGTGTCCTGACAAGAGATTCGAACAAGGTTCTAGAAGATCGAAGGTTGTAATTTTTTATTTCAAATCTTCTTTCTTTGTACAGAGTACTACATGCAGAAATTTGTTTTTTTATCATTTTACATGGTCACATAAAATCATAATAAAACCTCTATTAACGTCTACTATACATAATATAGGCATTGTCATCTAAAGTCTATAACATTTGTCCGATCTACAACAAAAATATAAAGCGGCATAAAAACTTCTCTTCGAAAAACATTTCGGTTTTTCTCCTACGTTGTTTATAACTTTTGAAAAAGAATAAACAAATGTTAATAAGAATATCTTCTGAGAAGGAGAGTGTATATTTAAATAAACAATTAAATCACTGATATGTGTAATATACGCGCTTATGGCTTACTCGTTAATATAACTAGCAGTAGTTTACAATATGTGCCCACGTTGGCTAGCCAATGTTTAGAACTACGGATGTTTCAGCTCTTTTTAAGATCATTCGTTCGTTTGCCGTAGTTTTGTTGGTTCACCCTTCTACATTGTTTTTCCGAAAGCTAAGAGACAACAACAAATAAATTGCAGAAATATTTTTATTTATGTAGTAGCGTCGTATATGAAAAATAATAATGTTATTACAAATGGAATAGCCATTATATTCATCTCCCGGCTGCAAGAAACATCAGGTGTATGATTCAATCAAAACAAATACAAGTGACTTAAAAGCTAAAGAAATCTTTCAACAACTTTATAAAGTGGCTTAATCGAAGATGATGTATAAAATCGTATGAAATAGTATATGAAATAGTATATTTGCACGTATCAAAGATCGCAAATCAAGCAGCGTTCCTTTAAATATCTGGAACAGACGGTAAACTGGAATCGTTAGTAGTGGCTTTCCTTCTCGACGATGTTAGGCAGGCACTGCTTGCCGGCGAAGGAAGTAAATCTTTCTTTTACTCCGATGGTATACTAAGGACGTTGAAAGGAAAGATTCAGTACAGCATTGACTTAATTAAAGATTACGTTATCGAACAAAGTCCACAAGTCTAAGGTTTGTAGACGGTTGGAGTCAAGATCGTTATCACTAGCTAACTACTAAGGACTTCTTTGCTTTCCTCATTTTCGACGATAATTCCTAATTTTGCAAGCCCACTCCCCCCTCCATCCTTGGAGTATTCGAGTTCACAAGATTAGCCACATTTTCATAACAAACAGTTTGTTTATAATTATCATGAGGCACCTCCGACGTCATAAAAATAGTGTTTTGCGTATGAAACCATGGCAATTAAAATGGCATATGGCAACGACCGTGAGTACTTTTGATGACAAATACACAGGCTAATATCAGACTTTCGTTGCGATTTTTGAACTTTTTATTAAATTTACTGATATTTTATAATTGATTAGACATCAAATTTAGAAAAAAGATTTTCACACTTTAGTTCTCCTTTAATATAATGATAAAGATAAACATGACAACTAATTATTAAACTATAAATTATCTTGTTTAAACTATTCATTTAGTTCACTAAGTTGCACTTAAAATACTCAGTGGAAAAAAATAACTCCGCAGTAAAAGGGGGTAAAGCTAGGAAAAATTAGAAAAAGTTATTAATTTTTGTACTTACTTTTTAATAACATAGCACCCCTCAAATATTAATATTGAAGGAAAACTTTATAAGACAAAATTTATAATATTCAGACAAAGTGAAATTTGAGCAAAAATACGGAATTCTACTAAAACAGAAAGCCTTAAAATCTGATTAGCAAGTCAAACAGCAGGAGAATTCAAATTGGTTCCAAGAGCCTAGAAACAATAAAATTTGTCGAAAATTCTGAGATAAATCTCTTGGGTATTCCCGAGGTTGTTTTAATTAGTTACGTTTTACTTGCGGTGTGTATTGCTTGTTAAAATTCGTAATTTGTCTCATATTTTATTTGGGAGATTGTTATTCAAGATGATTAACCATATTAACGCTAGGCTTTTCAGGGACTGCTCAACATTAGGGGGATTCCGCCACCCCCTCTCCCCATGGAGATCTCCGGATCGCTTTTCTATTACACCATGAAACTTGGCACGATATTAGTACCAACCGTAATGAACATTTTTGGTCAAAATATTTTTTAGTGGCGCTATTATATTTTGGTGACGTCATCATTTTATAATTTTTCCTGAAAAATGAATACTGGTGACCCTCAAAAGAGGCGCGTTCAAGGGAAATATGGACAAATGTTCGGAAAACTTTGTTTTAGAGAGGTTGTCTCAAAAATAAAAACTAAAACTCTGAAAATTTCAGCTCCATAGCGCATTTCAAACAAGAGTTATAAAATATAATGTGAGAAGGGGGTGGATCCCTCCCCCACACTCCTAGTGCTAATAGGGTTACCAAGTGTGTCTGTGATATGTCTATAAAATGATAAAGATAAACATGATAAGTAATTATCAAACTATAAATTATCTTGTTTAAACTATTCATTTATTTCACTAAGTTGTACTTAACATACCCAGTGGGAAAAATAAAAATAAAAATAGTCCGCGGCAGAGACGCTAGAATATCGTTTTTAACGTTATTATAGCGTGTTTACTGCAAACTTAGAACAAGTTTTTGTCCGCTGCTGGGTATAGTATGAATTTTTCTATTTTCTTGCGGTCACCTCCGAGATAAACCACCGAGATAAACCTCCGAGATAAACCTCCGAGATAAACCTCCGAGATAAACCTCAGGGGACGTCTAGTGGTCATTTTCTGTATTTACGTTTTACTTGCGGCTTGTATTGCTTGTTGAAATTCGTAACAATGTCTCATAATTTATGCCATCGGTTGCAGTTGTTCGAAAGCTGATTAGTTTAATCCTCAATTAGATGAACTTTTTACGTCATTTCATTAAAAGAAAGTAGTTTTAATCCTGGTTTAATCTTGGATTAACGTTAATCGGCTTTCGAACAACTGGGCCCTGGACACCAAACCTAAAGTGTAGGTGGTCTGTGGTGTTGAAGTATGCTTTCTGGACAGAGAGAAGAGAAAATAAACACAACTTTTCTATTTCATATTTTTTTATTGAAACAAAAACTCATTTTGTCCCCTTTTACTTTGAAAGACGGACATAGTTGTCAGATATAGCTCCATATAGCATTTACATTGACCTAAAACTCCTCCACCATACATAATGTGGCTCATATTTAGATTACAATAAATATCTTGGTAGTTACATTTTGATATGGGTGAAACAACAGATGAAATACAGTCCTTCTTCGACAGCTTGGCAATTATAGTTATTCTTATAGAGAGTAAAAAAAAAACTAGAGAAGAATTAATCTTATTATAAAAGAATTTAAAAATAAAGCATTTCGTAATTTCCTAATCTTTTAAGCAAATACATGGTATCTGTACGGTGAAGTCAATAGTTATTAGACATGTTAGAGCTCAGCAGAGAAGGGTCACTCTGGATTCTTGTTCAGAATCGCTCAAGAAAGTTCAAGGATGCTATGGTCTGTTCTCGTTTATCCTATTCAGGCCGGTAGGGGCAAAAATCGTCCGCTCGGCATAGGATGTTATATGAAACAAAAGATACCATTTTGGAAACTACAATAACATTGACGAACCGTAATGTTTTCAGCAAGAGGTAGTAACCAGAGAATCAATAGCAAGTTTATAGCCGAATAGCTATGTAAAATTATGAGAAATCAAAGTCGGGAAAGTTTTTAATGAAACGATTGCCGTGAAGCAATAATATTCCTGTTCTTTCCAAGTCATTTTACTTTGGCAGTTCCACTAATCGCCCAGAAAGATTCAATTCCACTTTGGTTCCATAATATTTTGGCTTTGTTCCACAAAGACTCTCTTTTATATACACTTTGTTTTTCATATCAAAACCAAAACAAGTTAAATACCTTTTACTATTTTGTTCTGTGTAAGAAGCGACAGAGCATGTATTCAGTTGAACCTCTACTTCCTACTCTATGACACGCGTGTAACTTATCTTGTGAGAAAGGGACGCCAATACATTCGGTAATTTCAAGAACCTGGGCAGTAATATTGTGCAAAACCCCTTGACTATAAAAAGTGTTAGTTGGGAAAAATTGTGCTTTCCAAATTTTAAATTAAATTACAAAGTCAGCATGTAAATCTGTTTCAACATTTTAAGTGCAAAATGATGTGCACTTTATTAAATCAAAATTTTAAGTCCTTATTAGCCTATTATAGGGCGCCAAAATCGACAAAATCTTAGAAAGGTAAAAAGCACATCTGTCTAGAAATTAGCTATACGATTGAATAATTATGCAAAAATACTATTTGATGGCCTAAAAACTTGCCTTTAAAATAGAAAATAATGCATAACATTGTTTTGAAAAGTATATTTTACCGTTACTTGAGAAATCGAAATTCCATATCTGTGGAGGAGAGCTCACACGAATTTCCCTACATTATATTATAATTATGGATAAATACCACATATGATAAGGAGAACACACATTTTCCATGATATTTTAAAGTATATACGTAAAAAAATAATAATAATATACACCTTCCTGTAAGAGAGCATTCAGAACACACATTTTCCATGATATTTTAAATTGACATTACACCAAAATGTTCTCAATAAAATAATATTAACAGTCACAAAAGGAGAAATTCGTTCGAAGTGTTGTCATGGAACTATGGTAAAAACTGGGGTAAGGGGAGGTAATTTTGCCAACCTCCATGTATAATAGGGTGAACTGTAAATGAAAATACACCACATTCTCACCAAAGCCAAAAATCTCATTTTACGTACAAAATGGCACATTGACGTCAGACAATTGAGATTTTCTAATATCTTTAATATATTTTTTAATGTATATATATGTAAAATCAAGGAAAAGCTAAACAAAATTAGGGCGTAGATAAAGCATAAAAAAACTGTCACAAATAAATAGGATATCTATAATGAAAACATTCCGATCCTTAGACACAAAGCACTAATTCAACATGTTCTTGTCAAGGTAGTGAATTGACTCTTCCAGAGCTTCTTAGACGTACTTTTCTAAGTAAAGCAGCGACAGCCATTCGAAATTTCTTGTACAATAAAGCATATATTATCGGATTGTGAAAAGTGGAACTTTTTCCAAGTAGAGCAGCAGCATCGGCCCAAGCCAATGTGATATGTTTACCAAAACTCAAAAAGAAAACAAGTATTGCATATGGCGTCCAGGCAAGAAGAAATACGATTATCATTGCTAAAAGTAAGATTGTGAATCTTTTTTCCTCTTTATAGGTCGGTTGCGGTGTATGCATCGTGGTAATTGCTCGACTTTTCTCTAATTTCAACATCCTTTGAAGCTCTATTTGAATCTTTGTAAAACAAACGATCATTATTAAAACGGGTACGATATAGCAAAATACAAGTAGAAAGTATAAATAAGTGATTGTTCCTGTTTTCCGATCATTCATGTTAATTGAACATCGCTGTGTGCTATCTAACTCGGGTGCATATTTACTCCAGCCCAGAAGTGGAAAGGTTCCCCATGATAAACCATATATAAAGCTTGGTATAATGAAGTAAAGACTGTTTGTTTTCCTTTTCAACCAAGCAAAACTTCTCATTGGGTATGTAAGTGATATCATACGTCCAATAGACATTGCTGTCAATAAAGATATAGAAGTCAATGCCAGTGTTGTTGTTGAATATCCAGCAATTATACATTTAACATTTTCATCTTGTAAATTTGAACTAACTTCCAATGGATATCCTATTAGAACCTGACAGAGATCGCAAATAGCTAAACAGAGTAAAATTAAATCTTGTGATCCTAACAGGTCCCATGTTTTGATGAGGGCAGCAATAACAATTCCGTTTAATCCCAATGAGAGAACCATGATGATCATCAGTATTGTAGAGATAACTGTCATTTTTGATATGCGTTCTTACTGAAAAGATCAGAAAAAATATCATTGAAATCAATTATAATGATTCTCTATAATGTTGATATCTACTAGACGAAAATATCGTTGCGAAGGTCAAAGGAAGAAATTCTATTCGAAGAAATTGACGTAACATGATTGCGACGTCAATTTCTACCAATGTGATGTATACTTTAGGCTTTTGGAGCGAAATTTAAAGTGAAAATAAATCTCATCGCCACATATAATAATATAACTGAGTGCTGGAATATGCTGAAACTTTCTGATTTTCTCTATTTTCTAAATACTCGTTTTTCACATGGACAGTTTTGGCAATATTCCAGAGGGAAAAATCGGATGTAAAAACGAATGGTTTTTGAAAAGAACTGCTCCTTTCTGAATAAAGTGTCAAGTAAAACGTGAGGAAATGGCTCTACAACAGGGCTCGAAATAACAGCCGGTCATCACTGTGGAGGAGAGATTTTTCAGAATATTTTCAGCCAACTTGGCTG
>JAULBZ010007033.1:0-11850 GCA_032360805.1 Neoturris breviconis | reverse complement strand
AATTGCTTGTTTTGCCACTTCTTGATATTTTTAGACTCTGAAATTTTCTGAGTATGTTCAGTGTGTGTCACTTATCCATTGCACATAGAAATTGAAAATTTGACCAAAAAAGGTGATTGTGTACCTTTAATCTGGAAGATGATAAGTAACATTAATGCGGGTTAGATTTAAAAATTAGAAGGAAATTTCATAATGAAATAATTTTTACATAAAATACTCATTTCTAAAATTAATTGCTATAGTCTCTTATTGGACACGATCTATTATTAGATTGAATTACCGTGTATTTCCGATTTCAAATTCTCATTGCTTTTCTCTTCCATAGCACCCCCGTCAGACGTCTAGATAAGGATGTGATTGGTTGAATTAAATAAATATTAACATGTCAGAGGCGTACAAAGATTAATACAAGGATCTGATTTCTCTATGCATGTTTTTAGTGGGAATCATTATATGGTACCAAAGTTCGAAATAGAATTATTAATTGATGAATAGTTGCACTTCTAAAAAAGAATTTGCGTAGCAAAAGGCGTCAGTTTGTTGTAATATAGGAGCTGAGTAAACGATAGCAGGTATTGTCACTCTCTTTCACAGAGGCTTACGGAAAAATAAGAGGATTTTGGAGTGCGCGAGCTCGTTTTAACCGTTAATTTCTCGGATTCACCGTAATAATTCTGAGTTCTTTTACCTCATGCATCGTTTTATCGTTCTCGTTTGCCTTTTAAGCCTCTGTGTGAGAGAGTGAGACATTTTAGTCGGTTGGTTCGTTGTATTCAGTCGGTGTATATGTAGAACCACATAGACAACAATAAGGTACGATACAACTCGATTTATGTATGATATATGATAAAACATGATACCTCTACAGTTGTTCTTGAAAACATTCTTGATGCCATGTGTTTTTCATGTAATCGTTTTACGGCTTCCCGTACTTCTGTATTGAAGACACAATACAATAGAAATATAAGAACACCCTGTAAATGAAAAAATACGTTTGAAACATAACTATCTCCAAAATTCATTACCAGGGGAAGAGTGCTGAATCAATGATCTTGCAATTGATTGGTTTCTTCGTCCCGAAGAAACCAATCAATTGCAAGCTCATGGACTAACACTCTTCATTATAGATTCATTTTTCTCAAAAGTATTAAATTTTACTTTTCTAAAGCTGCTAAGATATCTGCTTTTGGTAACGAATTTTGGAGATGGCTCCTTAAGAGTACACCCGGTGGGGGGGGAAATGGTTGATTCAGCCATGGTCGCTCAAATGAGTACCAACATGCTTAGGTAAGAGATCAACTTGATCAGAAATAAGATTGGCACCCACTCCTAAATGTTCATTTACGTTAGACTGAAAATTTAGCGTGTAAGTCAATATAAGACATTCCATTGGTAGAAATTGACATCTCACGACGTGTGAATTTTCTGCCTATTGAAAATCAACACCTATTTTGATACTTTCGTGGAAGAAGCTAACGAAAGAGAAGCCTTCAGATAACTCCCTTACTTGTTGGCAAATCAAATAACGGAGATTATATGTCATCAGGACCTAACCAAGCAGTTAGTAGTAACTCTTTTTAAAGCCTCCGATAGTCAAGGTGAGTTAATTAGCGCCATAACAAACTAATTCACATTCTGTAATCAACACAGTCCTAGTGGGTGCACGACTTCGCATCAAAATCGTTAACCCGACGAAGGGACCGTCTCAAAAATAACATCTACTGAGGAGAGTACTGAGTCAATGATCTTGCGATGGATTGGTTTCTTCTTGCTGAAGAATTCATTGCAAGCTCATTGACCTAACACAATAATGTATAACGTTACCTGTAAAGAGTTTAAAGAAGTAAATATATATTGAAAGAAGATTGTATGTTCATTAACTGCAAACATCCCAAATATCCATGTTATTCCAAGTATTGGCATTAATATAACCATTGCTTTTAATGCAGCTCTAAAATATTAGGCAATAGTGGTCCAGTGGTTTAAGCAGTGATGCTTATGAACCGGAGGATCCCTGTTCATAAGCATCACTGCTTATGAAATTTTCGAGTCACGTCTGTGGAAGCACTGCCGTCTACTTGTTCCACTGTAAAGTGATTTCGGCCATGTTTTCAGGTAAATAAGGTAAATCGAGGGTTGTATCCCCCATGAGGAAAACGATGATGATCTGTAAAGGGTAAAAACATACCCCCCCTGCTACCTCTTCTAGTAGTGGCCTCGGTCTTAAGAGGAAAAAAAAAAGAATATAGTTTTTATTTAACTTCCCAATTCTGATACTCTTAAGGTTACCGATGCAATTTTATTAGGTTCTAACGACTGATTCCTACTAAATCTTTAGTGCGCAAATCAAAAGAAGACATTGCATTGCAAGAAATTCACGCCACAAGCTGCTTGATGCCAATTATTACCTATAGAATATCTTCCTTTCGCTTTCGCACGAAATGTTTTGCCTAGTGTAAGTCCACTTTATTCTAATATTAACCGAATAGCACTTTTGCATCATCCACGCGTCTCGAAGTCGTTATTGGAGCGTCCCATGTTTCATTCCATGCATAGCCCCCTTTCTCTATCGGCATACTTAGTGAAACGAGTATCGTGGTCCGAAATATTAGGCTTAAAATAAGGAGAAAAATGTATACCACTTCATACCTTACTTGTACATCTGTTTTTGCATTAACAGTTCCATTTGGTCCAGCAACTGATGCAATCAAAACTTTCATAACACTTGCCATAATAAATATGTTAACCTGAAAATGATATACAGTGGTGGTTGAAATGCCGTAAAAGTCTGAATATAAGCGTAAGGCTTTTATAACATCGTAAGCATATTTGGCTTATACTAACACAGGGGTGGGGGGGATGGACTAAATCTGGTATGAAATGGTTATAAAAACAGAACTCATAAGAGAATACCATATCATACAGATAGCAACTAATATAAAGAATACAAAAACAACGAATACAACAAAAAACACCAAAAGGCACTTGGGTCATCGGAGGTAGGCATATAACTACTTTGTGTATATTACCCGCAGGGACCGAAAGTATATAAATGCTTTGTATATCACAAGGCAGGAAATTTGACATAAACATAAACTAAAAAGAGCAATTTTCGAGTATAGCTTGAACCTGTAGCCAAACATCACTACTCCACTATGATATTTACTCTTATTTCAGCCATGTGTACATAGCATGGAAGCATATGGACCCGTATTTCTCTGTATATCACTATAACATTTCTGAACGTTATGGTACGGCTTTCTTATAAGCACACATGACGTAATTATTTTCAGGTTTTATATATACTTTAAATACAATTCGCTTATGCATTCTCCAAAAGCGCGTTGGATGGATGCTGTATGTTACAGCTCGTACAAATGCACATACTTTTTTAATTAAAACTCCATAATGTTCCAACAAAAGGATTCAATAGCTGCTTACACTTTCTTTAGTTGGCCCTTTATTTTGAATGGTTGGAGAAACTCGCCGGCATAAATGTGAATCTAAGTCAATTGTCTTTTTCCAAGAATTCGCAGGGAATATTTTTTCCCTAGTTCTATAATCATTTGCATAAACTAGGAGACAAACTCTGTTATTTTTAGTAGCCCAATACCCAGGCTTTTAGAACAAATTTGAACTTTAGAGCCTTTCGTCTTACTAATCAAAATTTGAGGCTGTTCGTCTTAGTCGAATTTTTACATGAATTTAAGTTTGTCTCAAATGCTTATGTGACTGCTTGTAGATAAATTTGTACTGGGGTCATTTTTCAAAATTACGGCTAAATTTTAACACAACAGATTCCACGTGTAGGTCTGAGCGAATTCTCTTAATATGAGAAAAATATTTGTTTCAACAGACTAATAGACACCTCGTTTTCATGTATTTGTGAATAGGTCTATTGTTTCCTGGAGCTTTTAATCTAGAACTCGTAACTTTTGAGTTACATCACCGCCCATCACCGCCCATCACACCCACTCCCACCAATGTAACAAGATTAGAAATTATACAACATACAATTATCACCAAAATAACAGGTCCAACAAATGCCCATATAAAGCCTTCCTCTGTTGATATCCAACACGCTGTATTTGTTCCATAGCCATCTGGTTTTATTGCAGCGGAAATAGACACAAGAATAACTGGGATGCCTAAATCAAAAGAAATGCTATGGTTTATATTGAAATCTCGGACAGGACAGGATAGGACAGGACAGGACAAGACAGGAAATAATTTCGATAGCATTTTTATCTGCTGTAATTAGATTTCTGCTTATCAAATAGAAGCCTCTTCATATTGGCTTCTTTTTCTTTTTGCAACAGGATCAAAATCCCTTCTTGAGACTAAACCGCGTTAATATATTAGCATTTTAACATCGTTGCCGTGATTCCTATTTGAGGTTAACTTTTTCCCCGTGTGTCTTGTATGGCGTGCATACAATTATAACCAATTGCCAAACTAAGTAGATTTCAAATTCCTTGTTCGAGCTGATATTTATACTTTATCAAAGTAGATAAATAATAATTAAGGAATGAAGCAAATTTTTTAGTTTGTTTTATTAATACTTAGGTATGTTGTTCAGGGATTTAGCGAGGCATTTTACTAGATATGTCCGATATGTCGGATTCGTTCATTGCATAGCCTGTTCAAACTCTTTGTACAGCTAGGTAGTATTATTGCGCAGAACGACAGATGTACGAGTGTGCAAGGCTGAGAAATGACTTCGTATATAGTCCTTGGTTACGCCATTTGCAGGAGTATTTGTAAAAGAAAAACGAGAGTGAAAAGAATCAATGACGTGGGTGACGGAACCGCAACCCTATTCAGGCCAGGGAAGGTGGATTTCACATTATTATTTATAACGTCTGAACCACTAGAACTTTCTGACTTTTTGGACCTATTTATAAGACAAAAATTATGAAAATTTCAGCTTCATTACTTAAAAGGATAATAAAATATAGGTCATCGCCTATTTCTACATGGGGAAATCCTATATAAATCGCCAATATCTTATTATGCAGTAACTTCTGTTTGATTAATACTTATAAACCTGAAACTTAGTCAGATTACATAAAATCACAAAATAAGTGTTTCTGAAAGTTTTGATCATATGACTAACCCGTTTCTAACCCGTTTCTAACCCGTTAATGTTAAAAAACAATAAAATATCTGTCCAAAACTGAAAACAGAACGGAAAAATGTCATTGAATAATTTTTATCAATCGTATTTCAAAGAATATACTGATTTTGGGCAAAATATGGCGATGGCGTCATCAGAAAAATACTGAGGTCAGCAAAATATAATTGCCGTCAATTTTTTCCTTTTATGATACGAACTCCGCCTCCACCCGGCCATGAAATGTCACCAAAGTAGAAATCTTTCGGCGACTACGCGGCTGTTATTTGATATACCTTTCGCAGCTATATTATCTGAAAATTAAAATCCAATAACTTAGCGATTATACTGCAATGTCATAATTAACCGTCCGGATGGCTATTTAGAGCATTCCTGTATAACAGATTTAGATATTTTTCTCACCCCATCCAACAATATAATAAAACTTCATTCTACTTCGGCCGTCTTGAAAAACATTTACAATTTTCGTATATAAATGTACACCTTCGCATAACATCCAAGCAAATGCAGCAGTAAAGAAATAATGGAGAAGAACAGCTACCATTTGACAGATAACCTTTAAAAATATAAAAGCTTTGTGTTAGAGCGTAAAAGACTGCCGTATACGGCTTCTAATAGTCCTGTATATGGAGTGAAAATTGCCGTATATGGCAACACACAGTTTGTATGCATGACTGCTAGGTGGTATTCGGTAGTATCTTTTGTTTCAATATTATTTTTGGGCAAACTGGCTTATACAGGTATACGAAAATCCATTAATTCTTACTGATTTTTTTGTTCCGTTAACCATATTCGGGCTACAGGGCGATTCGTCCCCCTTGTTAAATTTTATGCAATAACTTTTTTTATATTAGTCCGATTGATCGGAAATTTGGAGACTTTTCCTAAAATTTATTTGAGGTCACTAAACTTTTAACAGGTGGGGAAAAAAATTCAAAAAAATAAAAAAATCCTTTCTTATTTTTTGCTTAAAAAACGTTTTGTTATATAGTTTTAGGCCAAACTTTTTTTCGCATTAAATTTTTTTTTTCAACAGGTGTTCTTACATTTGATGACGTCAGCAAAAACATTATTGCATCAGCAGAAAATATTTTGCGTTAAAGTGTTCAGATAAGAATGAAGTATAACCTGACCATTCATATTGCATTAACGTATCAGAAGTTATACAGGTGGAGACGAATCGTCCCTGCCCCCCAGACTTACAAAACCCTAAAAAGCCCAGCGCTATTAGGGTTAAACGTTCACAACAGAACGGTGACATACATAGCTTGAAAATCATTTAATCTGTACAATTATATAGGTCTTCTGTAGATTCAAAATACATGATTTCCACTTTATATACCTATTGTCTGTCGGCAAAAATGGTTCAAAGTCCGCTGAAAAGACATTAGAACAACGTTAAAATTGTGGTTCTAGAGACTCTACTGTGCACTTTGAACAAGATTTTGCTCACTGGGTGTGTAAATTAGTAATACCCGAGTTTTTGTTGCGCTAATACCAGTAATAAATATAACTTGTGCAATTCCTAGTGCAACAACAAGATTGGTATGGATTGCTGTCCTGTCTGATGATAGTGTCCTAAAATAATAAGTTTATGTATATGAACAACCACAACGTACACATCGTGAAATACTGTAAGGTATGGTTATAACATTGCATTGCACAATCCATATGCGAAAATGTCTTATCTGGGAAAAAGAGGGGGGAAGTCGGGTAAACATATTGGTCACTGAGCGAAATTTGATCACTTTTCCCAGACCAATGTTTTTAATTTTTCTCCGACTTAATTTTGAAAAAATAGATGATATCGATAACAATATTTCTTCTTTCTAACTAAGAATTAAGGTTTTGTTGCAAAGTAGTTGAGGATACCCATCCGTCATGGAACAGGTATAAATCAGTTTAAATGCTGATAAGGGGAAGAAAAATGAGAGTAGAGAAGATTTTTCAATAACATCATTTTAATATCTAGGGAATAAAATCTACCCTATTCCTCCCATTGTTTGCGCCTCTCATATTTTCTCGACTTCAATTTTCGCGCACCTGACTCTCATGCCCGTTTTGCGCCCGTTTTTCCCTCGTTTGTCGCTTTTATCGCCTGTTTTATGCTTTCAACACGCGAAATAAAGCCTTTAATTTTCACGCACCGCAAAAATGCGCAAAATTCAAACAGACGCAAAAATTCAAAAAATGGTAAGATTTATGAATCCATTTTCCTGCTTTACATTTTGAAGTCTTTAAGGGATCATCCAAACATATCGTTTCAGCAACCACTTTTTTGATAGATGTAAAGAAACAAAATTTGATCAGTTACAACAAAATGAATCTGCACAGAGGAGTGTCAACGAACTTGCAATTGATTGGTTTCTATTTCTTCGGTACGAAAAAATCATCCCATTACAAGATCGTTGACTCGTTTTCTTTGTTCTAAAGCCTTTATTTTAGAGACATTCCTTTGATTTGTAATATTTTGTATTACTAAACTTACTGTATTGATACCAATGTTGCAAACGTCAACAAAAATCCAAATAATGAAAGTCCACAGCCAATATACGTAATGAATTCTAATGCTTGAACATGTACATCTGGTATCTACAATAGTACATCAAAGAAGAAACTACTCAGAGTGAAAGCCGTGTCCATAGTCCAGTCCAGACTATGTATGCGACATGCCCTATTACCTGCGTATAAGAAAACCGTGTCCATAGTCGAGTCCAGACTATGTATGTGACATGCCCTATTACCCGAGTATAGGCGTCTTATATCCGGAAATTCACGACTTTGGGGATTTTTAAATTTGAAAATCGTTTTGTACATAGGCGCCAGCGCCTATATTCTTTAAATTCGAACTTTTGCTTTAAAAAATGTTGTTAGTACGCGTGGGTGTTAATCGTCACTATTAAAATATTTGCCTTGCTTTTATTAAGTAAGGGTCCCTCCTATGCTAGATGCAAGGTAGAGACTATTATGTATATAAAATAAACATCATTTAATCGTTTTTTGAAGTTATTTACGACAAGGGTAATTGAAACAAAGTTTGATAATTGTTTTGTATATGGCACCTTTATCCGGTTAGAAGCGCCGGCGCCTATACGAGTGCGCACTTGTAGACATTCAATTGGTAGAAATTGAAATCACATGATGTCATTTTTTACTAATGGAATGGCTATAATTTCTTTCTACGCGCGCCCATTTTCTGTTCCGTTTCAGTTCCGGGGAAAATGTTCTGAAGTGGAAAATCAACATCAGCGTAAAAAGCTACTACTAAATACAGTCAGTCTTCTTATTATTTAGACTGTGTATGGATATGTAAATTTCCTATAAATAGGACAATTGAAACACACGCATTTAAATTATTAACGTGTTGATGTTTCCCAGTCTAGTTCTACCCGTGCTGTAAAGGTTAATATTCCATTGGTAGAAAATTGACGACACAATCTTGTGAAGTCAATTTCTGCCAATGGAATATCTTTTTCTGGCTTCTTTCCGCCTAATGAAAATCTATCTTAATGATATTTGACATGTTTGTCAAAGAACAATTAAATAAAAAAGACGCTTGTATAGATTGTACCTTGAAATCAACAGTTTGTACGAGCAATGCAAAACTGGTCAGGTGGTTTACAATCGATGTAACAGATCGATTTGATGTTTTTATAGTAGTTATACCATCATCTGTCCAATAGCCACTTCTAAGGTAAGAAGTTATATATTTACTCGCGTAAGTGAAAGAAAGGGGAATATATATACCCACTGGGTAAAAACATGTTCAAAGTCCGCAGTAAAGACGCTAGAACAACATATATTTTTTAAACGTTCTTCCTGTGACTTTACGGCGGACTTTGAACAGGTTTTTGCGCGCTGGGTAGCTCCGTATGCGAAAAAAAAGCACATAATCACTGCGGGGGAGGAGTGTTTTCTTTGTAGCCTGAAACAAGGCTCAAAAACCACTCTTCCACAGTGATTCTTGGCTCTTATTTTAAACCAACTTGTTCAAATACTGTATAGGTCGTGTACAGAGTTATGTGGTCTGTATTCAGTATTCTCTCCCAACCTCGCCCCCTAAGCTTCATCCCCCAGTCTTTCTTTTTCTTTATCAGAGTTAAAAGCCAAGAGCGAAGAAGCCATAGGGACGAGGTTGTCGCGCTCAAGTCATGTGAAATTGCTACAATTAGGAATATATATTTTTACTTTTGTGTTGTGGTTCTTATTTCCAAATTATACGCGCAAACCCAGCCGGCAAAAACCCGTTCAAAGGTTGAGAATATTTAAGTCATGATTTGCAAGTTGTTGAAGACTATACCTTTCTCCTGTATCTTTCCAATACCATGATCGGACCGTTCTGTTTGGATACACCTAGAATTTTAATTAATCCAAGTTATATCGATAAAATTTAAAAAGAAAAGTCAACGATCTTGCAATGGATCAATTTCTTCGTACCGAAGAAACCAATCCATTGCAAGTTTGGTGACCTGACATTCTTCTGCGTAGATTAATTTTAGCTTAATTTGATCAAATTTAATTTCTTTAAACATAAGAGAAAAGATGTTTTTGGAATAATATTTTGAAAGGGAGAGGATCATGTTTAGTGGTTCTAGAGGAGGCTTGTATAAGGGGATTTAGCAAAGGGTAAATCCTCTAAGCCTATTAGGCATGGGCTTTTTTACCCTTGTAGACATGGGGGAAGGGAGAGGCATCATGGCCCCCACCTGAGATCTAGTGATCTAAAGAAAATATATTCTGTTACATCAATAGGGCTGTCAGAAAGCAGTCAGACAGTGGATATCTAGCAAATCTGGGTTAATACACAAGGAATACGGACTAAAACGTCACGAATGATGAGCGAAAAATCATGTTTCTAAAACACATGATTCTGGTCTGCTAATTACACTATTCTGGTCTGTAAAATATCGAAGTAGCAAAGTCTGTTCTGTTCTGTTATAAATATTGTATACAAATTACATCCATCTTTGAAATATTTAGTTACACTTTGTTAAAGCACTATTTCAATATTTTTAATTTTTTTCCCCGGTTAGAAATCATCTACCTCCGGAAAACTAGTGCATAATTTTCCAAACAATTATATTTCCTAGAAAGGCCAATAAATCTTAGGAAAAGTCAGAAAATTTTAGCCAAAAATTGTAACAGGAATAAAGTTATGGATTGACAAATATGCCGCGCGCACTTAAGCCCCCCTGCCTAATAAGGCTAACAGAGATCAAGGAAGTTGCAGAGATACTATATTGTTATTGTTAGTTCCTTTAAAGGTCATACAAGCTTAAAAACACCCCTGTCAACCAGGATTGCAAAACACTTTAATAGAAGAGAATCTAATAATTGCCGATACTACGCACTGCACGCCGATACTACGCACTACACGCTGATACTACGCACTACGATTTTTTATATATATATAAGCATCACCTTTATAAGCATCACTAGGCAGAAAATTGGCCTTCTTATTTTAAAGATCTTAGAAAGTTTCACAAAAATTCAAGTGTGTACAAGGAAATACCCATAGAAGTACCTAAAGAAATCCGAGAATTGCCGTCTAAAATTTACACTGAGCCTCAGATAAAATTTATTGGCGCTTAAAAAAAGGTGTTATTACATCGAAAGTAAAAAAAGTTGATTTGGTTACATATTTTCCTGAATGATCGCAATTCAATAACATGTTCTTACATTGTGTTCAATATATTGATGCAATATGATTGGTTCAACAAATGGAACTTTCAATGGAGAATTAATTTTGATTGATAATATTGATGACGTAATGTTTGTTTCGACTTTCTTATTATGACTAAAATATAAAAAAAATTAGTGGAAACTTCTTGAACAATTTATCCCGTAACTTCTTCCTGATGCAACCTCGTTCCCGGAGCTTCTTCTCTCTTGACGTCTAAATCGGAAAGAATGGGAGAGTAAGAAACCCTGGGAACTAGGTTGCTTCCTGCTGAGCATTACCTCCTGGAATCGTGTCAAAACAAAAGTTCTCTAAATTTAACATTTATCAACAATAAACAGAGACAACATTTTAAAATATTTTACCATAGACCTATTCATAAATACATGAAAACAAGTTGTTGGCTGCTCAAAGTAGAACTTGATTACTGCACAAAATAAAAGTTATTGCATTGCAACAAGTTCTACTTTGAGCAGCTAATGCCTTGTTTTCTTGTATTTGCGAATAGATCTATTATTATAGCTAATGGTATGGATAAGAAGAAAGAGCCCAGGAGTAAAAACTTATTCAAAGTCTGTCGTTCTGTGATAAGTATCCACTCTTACCTGACATTCATCCCTATTTCTAAAGGTTTAGCAGTCATTCCCGGTGGGAAAACACTTGCTCAAAATCCACATTAAAGACGCTAGAACGAAAATTACCAAATACGGTACCGTATATTCCGTACACAGTAGTCTTTCAAACGGTGCATGATATACCTCTTCATAAAATAATGGAAACGAATAGTACCTACACAAAAAGGAAGCTCTTTTATTGCAACAAATTCTACTTTGAGCAACCAACACCTCATTTCCATGTAATTGTAAATAGGTCTATTGTCTTTTATTAAAAAATAATGGATTCTCATTTTCCTATGCGGAAATATCACTAATGGACAGTATAGCACTGAGTTATCCGGAAATTTTTACATAAAATACTCACTCAACATCAGACAAATCCATCATAATCGATGTTATGGATGTAGAATCTAAAAAGG
>JAULBZ010007032.1:0-11850 GCA_032360805.1 Neoturris breviconis | reverse complement strand
TGTCAAAGGTTAGTAATAAATATAAATAAATAGAAAATAAATATAAGCTTGCATCTTTCCAATGTCGAAACTACGCATATCCACTAACAGTAAGTGACTCTTCATCCCCACCGATAGTCAACTCATGTTAACTTATCGCTAGAGATATGTGAAGAATTGCTCCAACCTCGTACCCAGGGCTTCTTGACTTTTTTGAAAAACGAAAAGCGCTTTCCGTTTTTCAAAAAAGTCAAGAAGCCCTGGGTACGAGGTTGGCATTGCTCTAACTTGCCATAACTAAAATGTAAGTGATTTTTTGTCATTTCATTTAATTTATTGGTCAACCTAAGGACAAATAATCACTGTGGAGGACATCCTCGTACCCAGGGCTTCAAAATAGTCAAGAAGCCCTGGGTACGAGGTTGTGTGGAGAAATAATTTTTTATCAAAGCTTCAGGCTACAAAGCCTAAAGCTATGCTCAAAAACCCCTTCTCATTAGTACTCTGCAGTATCAAATTAATAGGGAGGGGATAGAAATAAACGGGGTAGGGGGGATAATATTTCTATAGTTACTAAATAAACATGATAACAATTATACTTATCTCCAGGGTTTGTGTAGCAGCAATTGTGCTTAGTAATTGGTTGTTTAACTTCATGTATTTTTGCTAAAATAATTATTTCTTAAAAGTTAATAAGCGGGGGAAATAAAAGTGGGGGGTTAGTAAATTTTCCAAAAATTAATAAGTGCTCCTCCCCTCCCCTCCCCCCGTTTATTTGATACTGCGGAGTAGTTATTTAGTCTAATTTTGACCAGTGCACCACCATGACAACGCTAAAATATAGCAAGTGATTTGTGTCATTCACTAAAATCTAACAAGTTTTTTGTGGTTCTTTCTCAACCATATTGTTGTCTATAAAAAAAAAAGCATTAACTGAACAGCTTTGCGGACACACAGTATGTAGCTTTGCGGACACACAGTTAATGGTCAAATGACGTATGAAGAACAATTAAACAGGTGAATTAAGGTTATATGAACGTCATTTGACCACGGTGTAATTGATAAAAAGCTCAATGTCTAAGAAATCTAATTATAGTTATCAGTAACTAAATAACCGCTATCGATAAACGGACAACGGAGCTATGTAGTCTGTGATTAGGGACAGAGTCAATTACAGACTAGTCTGGAAACCAAACTGAATCTCTTCTTTTTTTGAAGAAATCTATGAACGTAAAGATGAGAAAGGGACGTCCCGTAGCAGTTTGGTTTTGCCAGACTAATTACAGACCGGTTCATGAAAAACAAGTTTATCCCTAGAATCTTTTGATATTCTTTTCTTTTTAAAAAAAAGTTGGTCACGACCTTGAATAAGATAGATTTTTCTCATTTCTCAACAGTCATAGCCGTAAATGATTGATTTAAACGACCCTGGTCAATTAAACGTTCCATTCGAATAAACACTTCCTAAAGAATTGAAAGGCACATAAATAAATTTGCTAAATAAGGATGATTGATTTGATTTCTTTAGAATAGGCAAAGAAAAAACCGTGTTCTCCTCCCCACATGTAGTTCGTTTTGTTCCACCCAAATGAAGAATTCAAGTTTGCAATCTTTTACTGAAAGAAAACAAAACATATTCCCTGTCTCTGCATTCCCTCGCCTTTGACGTCAAAAAGCGGAAAGAAGCCCTGGGAACGAGGTTAGATTTGTTACCATCACAAACAGAATCTACTGATTTCTAAACCGTAATTGGTGGGCTTTTCTGGCCCACCCCGCCGCCTGATAACTTTAGCCCTACTGATGACAAAATGATGAAACTTGACACGAGCATTAGTCAGTGAATGATTCAGGATAATAGTTTTCTTGTGTTTTTTTCTAGAATACTGAGTTGTGTCAGTATCGAGATTGAACTAACATACCTATTATGACTGGATACCACAGCCTCGTTCCCAGGGCTTCTCGCCTTTTCGAAACACGGAAGAAGCCCTGGGAACGAGGTTGTGGATACCAATGTTGTGATTTAACATAGTCACAAGGAACTATGTGACTATGATTCAAGCGTTGCTAAACTGATTGCAATTTTTCCTTCCTGGTCTTGCTCTGTGTACCTAAGGACGGGTATTCTTTTATGAAAGAAAAATTCCATTAACCCTTCGTTAGTATGGCGGGGTACCCCCGGAAATTTGTTAATTCATGGGAAGGTATTAGAAGATTCAGGGGGCAAAAAGTCACAAAAGTATGTAGATTTTTAAAGTATGTAAGAAATAACCTCCTGAATAATAATTTTTTTGATGTTACTTTCATAGCAAAATTTAGAAATTCAGGGGGTCCACACCATACTAATGAAGGGTTAATGATATTTAAAAAATTCCTAATTCTATGACGTAATCGGTCAGTTTTTACGTAAAATGATGTTTTGGCTCGGGGGAGGATAGGGGTGCAACCTTAGCTGTAGTCAACACTCGTTTTAGGAATTTCTCAACGTGATTTATATCGGATCAGATTCTATAACGCGCAAAAGAACAGTAGAGCAGTTTTCATGAACGAATACTCGTACTTAGGTACACCGAGTGAACACAATAGGCCTATTTATTCTTATCCCATAACTATTTCTAAAATTGTTATCAATCCCATATATTATCTATCATCCAAAAGTAATTTTGTCAAGTACTGTAAGCCTCGGGGGGGATAATCAAAAATACGGCACTTAACTTTTTACAAAAAGAAAATTCGTACAGAAAACTTTTACAAACATTTTTTTTATTTGAATATATTATATCTATGATTATACACCAGGCAAAACTTGTTCAAAGTCCGCAGGAAATACGAACAAGTTTTTCATTCTAGCATCTTTACTGCTGACTTTGAAAAAACCTTTTGCCCACTGGGTGTAACAGCTCATACCATAGATATATCTTTTCGTATATCTATGCTTATACACAATCTTGTCCCCCCACAGAGCTTCTTGACTTTTTTTAAAAAAACGAATAGGAAGTCTCGACTTTCAAAAATGCCACTCAGTCAGTGAATGAGGTTGACATAGACAGTTTTTGTTTACTAAAAAATCGTTTCAAAATACATTTTTTTAACAAAATGTAAACTAATTCCAAGAAATAATAAATCCAGGAACACGGATTAGAAAACCTATTCAAAGTCAGCAAAATAACGTCAGAACAACGTTTACGTTATTTTGCTGACTTTGAACAGATTTTTGCCGGCTGGGCTTGGATGGAGACACGTTGCGAAACTGACACCTAATACAGTAAGGTTAGAAACTTCAATGCACGCGAAAAACAAATAGAAAGAGTGGTTAAAACCTGGAAAACAAATAGAAAGTTCTTAATGTATTAAAGTCGCATAATCACCCTATTTTTAAAATCTATATCAAGTTCAGTTATGGCAATTGCTGATCCCACCCTGAAACTTCAGCGTTTATAGATAACAGGAAGTGGGTCAAATAAGCAATTATTTTTATCAAAAACTAGCTACAACTTCATGTAATCATGCAGAAAAGCAAAGTTTGGCCAAACAATATGGCTGCCGCACAGTTAGCATAAAAAATAAAAAACTCGTATCTCCACTAATAATGAAATCACCCGTATCTCCACTAATAATTAAATGTTCAGAACGTGTTACTGACATTACAAACTTTCATGTTATTTATTTGGGATTTTAACCAAAGTAGGGTGATTATGTGACTTTAAAGCTTGTCAGAAAACCAAAATAGAAATAGTTCTAAGCGTGAAGAAACACGATTGAAAGTTTATACACTAAATATTTATATTCTTCGATATTCCATGAATGAGTCACCTGCTAGAATCACCATAAAGGCTATCTATTCCTGCTACTTATTTAGCTCGCTCGGTCTGTGCGCAATTGTCATATTTTTCATGAGTCTCGCTTCTCTTTCGGTCCGTAAACCAACTCGTTTCCCAGGGCTTCTTGCCTTTTCGAACACGGAAGAGCCGAAAAGGCAAGAAGCCCTAAGAACGAGGTTGTCCGTAAACAAATAATTAAATCAATCAGTTTTCTCGATTTCTTCGGGTTTTTTGTCGGTATTCGTTTGAACATCGCGATATAGCTACCTGACTACAACACCTCTCATAAATTTTTTCGAATTTTAACAAGCAATGTACACCACAAGCAAAATGCAAATGCTGAAAATGACCTAAGTTGAATCATGTTGCATCAAATATCTATGAAGGGATTGTAGACTGTAGTCGTAGTTTTACCAGAATCGGTAGAAACTGAGCAAAATCAGGAAATCAGGATACCTGACAACCTGGAATTTTTCAAAACTGAAAATGTCAGGTGACGTCGCTTTCAACAAATGTAATGGCTTCATTTAGAATTTGTGCGAACTAATTCGCCTAGTGGAAATCAGCCTAAGAAACGCAGCGTCATGATGCAATATACGGTCCTGTTTTTGTATCGCAATATGACATATTATGTAATTATTCGAAATAGCGCCTCTCTAGTATTAGCGACGCACTTTAGCGCACTATTAGCGTCAAACTTTAAAATAAACGTCGCCCTCGAAAAGCGCTGGATTGTTAACCAAACGTGTGATTAATTTCTCACGTGATAAGGTAACGAGAATCTTCCGAATATATACAAGGTAGGAGTATGTGACCTCAAAATGGCACCCTCGTTCCCAGGGCTTCTTGCCTTTTCGAAACACGGAGGAGCTCTTCCGTGTTTCGAAAAGGCAAGAAGCCCTGGGAACGAGGTTGCTCAAAATGTAACTTAATCTACAATGTAATACTGTGTTTAATTTTTTTTAGAACTTGGCATTTCGTCTATATTTTAAAATAAACACCGTGCTCGAATAAGCGCCGCCCTCGCATAAGCGATACACAGTCCAAATATGGGAATATGCGTGACCGTATTCGGCAGTCTTTTACGCTTTAATGGATTGAACAAAGAATACATATCTGAACCACATTTGATGATAAAGAAAAGTTGTCGTCATCATTGCTATATTTCCTTATTGTTTGTCAATTTCCTGCTATGATTAATTTTTAATTAGCGGTAATGACGCATTATATTCTCAACAATTACTCTAATTAAATCAAACAACTCGGAAGAGAATAGGTTGCTGATCATTCAGTGAGAAACATCCTAACAACGGACCTCTTTCAGACCTCTCAACAAGGGACAAAAGTGTACGTCACAGCGATGTCCGTCCAATATGTTCACGTAACGTTTTTTTAATGTAAAAATACGTTGTTTTGTCATTGAAAAAATGTCACGTGCTGGCAGGACCGTTGTTGAAACAACCTCGTTCCCAGGGCTTCTTGCCTTTTCGAAATACGGAAGGGCTATTCCGTGTTTGAAAAGGCAAGAAGCCCTGGGAACGAGGTTGTTGAAAGGTTTCACTGCTGTAGACATGACAATTCGCGCGATGAGGTAAATTGGATTTTGTTTTCATCCCGTCTTATGGAAACGGAAGAAACAGCGCAATCTGATTGGTTTAAAATTTTCTGTCCTACATCTTTGTGTGACTGAGAAGGAATATGAGACTAAATGCAAGTATAAAAAACTATTTTTTGCACCTGAAAATATAAATCTTGTTTCCACTGGGTACTTAATTTTCTTTGATGGCCTGATGGGAACGCTCTAAGATTTTAACCCTAATAGGACTGCAATCTTGGAAATTAAGACTTTTTACAACAAACAATACACGCCACAAGCAAAACAAAAATGCGGAATACGACCACAAGAAGTCCCTAGAAATTTATCTCCAAGATTTATTGAGTAGACGAATTCTGTTGTTCACAGCAGCTTACTACCCAGGCTTTTATTAGGATAAATTCGATTTTCCTACTATTCGTCTTGCGTCTTGCTAATCAAAATTTTAGACTTTTTCTCCAAGTTGAAATTTCACTGTGTCTACAGTATTTTTGTCCAAGTACTTTTGAATGGCTATAAAGCTAACTTCTTGAAACTTGGTACGATTATTCAACTTCCTCGGATTATGGTCTATCAGCAAAGGAACTTGACATAAATATTTTTTGCTTGTCAGCCTTTTTGATGACGTCAACATATGTTTTTTGGAATTTGATTGATCTTTCAAATAATTTGTATTCAAAATACAATTGAAGCAGTTCTATTTTGTATTTTTAAGTCGGCCTAGACGACTCATCTAGGCCAAAACATCTCTGAATCAGATATAGGAACCAAGGTACCAAGCCAGCAAGTACTCAAGCAAGCGAAGGTCTATACGTTATTTTATTGATCCAAGCCGTAGTGGTTAGGCTACTATCGTAGTGGTTATGATTGGGCTCAGGCTAATTGATCTGGGTTTCCTGCTTACAGCAATTTTACTCCCTCCGCAGAGTTAAACATAAAGAGAGAAGAATCCCCGGGGACGAAGTTGGAACATTTGCTAAATCGAACGCATTTATTTGGTTCTATGGAAATTCCTTATCAAACTTTTATGTAATTCGAAATCTTGATCATTCGAACGAATTTCATGGGTTCCTTGCATCGATAACCCCTCAGAAATTAGCCTAGAACATATTATCTACTATCTCCTGAAAAATTGAGAATTATTTGAGAATTATTTTACACAATTATTTAAAAAAAACATAGAGAAAACACCTTCAAATAATTTCAAATATAGCAGGATGTGTTTGTTGAGACTTGGTACCAGTAGTAGCGCTACTTCAGAAAACACATTAGCTTCTGAAAATTCATTCAACTTTCACCGCTCGAGACTTTGTGATCAATAAATATGGCATTTCCATGATTCAAAATGGCGTCGAATAACTTTTGAAATTTTGAAAACACATGAAGTTAAAAGTTGAAAATTGTTATTATGAACAGAAAAAATAAGTAAATAGCAGATATGCCAACCATTGTTAGTAATTATTCAACCCATTAGATACAATAATGAGTATGAAGTCTCCGAGTACGACGTCGGATAGATGGTCAAAAGCCTCGAGTGATAGTGAAGCATCGTTATTTATCGACCAAGGTTCGTTACGTTGTGCAGTTGTGTAAACTACATATATTTGTAATTTGTCTTTTACATCATATACCTCGAAACACTCAATATAATTAAATGCTATATCAAGTTTTGGCTTCTAGAATGATTATGGTTGGTATAAATTCATGGTGCCAAACAGTGTAAAAAAATTTTTTTTTTTTAGAAAAATGTTTTCCACAAAACACATGGTTCCTTTTATTATTGGACATGGATTTGACCTGCTGTTTCATATCAATAGATTTATAGTGTTCTCCTCATTAACTTAACAAAAGTTTCCTTACACAAGTAAAATAAAACTGATTTTGATAATGATCTGTGCTTAGACACTTGCATGCCTAAAGCAGTGTTGTTTTTCTGCCATATTCTGTTTTATATATCTACTGTATATATCATATTGTGCAATTTCAATTTTAATCCATATACGCCAGAAGACGGGGATTTCTAAAACAGATAATTTCAAAGAGGGGTGAACAGTGAATCCAATTTACAAATTCTAAAGTGGATGAGATTACCAAGACCAAAGTGTTTTTGGAGTGTTTTTAGAGTGTTTTTGGAGTGTTTTGAAGAGAAAATGGAGTGAATTCTCTGTTCCTTGTTGGGAATGACAATATTTTCTGCTTCTTCTCAGTAAACAATTTTGCATAAGTTGCATTGCATGAGTTGCATTGTATTAGGGATTGTATGAGGAAAAATGCATGAATAAAAATGTCATGGAAAAAAGATTTTAAATTTGTGACGTCATTCAGGAAAATAGAATATCCGAAGTAGATTTCTGAAATGGAAAGAGAGGTCCTTTGGATTCTTCTGAAATATGTCAGATTTCTGAATGCTATCACAATCTGCGTTGGATACCCAATACGGTCGACGGTAGACAAAAATAATCCTAAGATCCGAAGCGGATATGTAGTAAAGCAAGGAACTCTGAAATGGATTTATCAGTATATACAGCAGTGTCTTTCATAGAGTGCAGATGCAATGGCCTATTGCTATCTTTTTATTTTTATATACTGTATATATATCACCATAATTCAAACATATTCTTAAAAATTCAAATAAATGCTGATAATCAGCATAAAATAACTGAACTACTGCAGAGTCTACTTTTGTAAATTTATATATTTTGAAATATTTTTCTATATATTCTTTAAAAAAATAAGAAGAATAAAATAATATATAAGGAGGATCAAATTATTTCAGTATCACAATATACATAATAAAGTTTCAAATAATTTAGCTACATGTAGTACACGTTTCCACTGTTTCATATTCCATGGTTTCACACATGAACTTGTACGTAGGTTGATGTAGAAATTAGTGCGACAGGTGCAAACATTTGCAAACAGAAAGATATTTGGCACATTCATATTTTTTGTGTATTTTGAATTTTGAAAATGAAAAACAACCATCCACTCAAATAATCCATACCCCATGGGCACGTATGGCATTTTATCAATCTATATAAAAAATATGTTGTTTTGATGTCAGAATGTCAAATCAAATAATTTCACATGCCAGCAGTCGGAATTGATATTTGATTATCTGTGGGTCCAAATTTTTGTGGTCAAATACCAAACATATAAATGAGACTTATATTAGGCCATGTATTGTCCTATTTTGGAAAAGCTCAAAATATGAGCATATTATTGCTGTGGAAGAGTGTGAATTTTGCAGGTATTTGGTTGCTCGGATTCAAACTCCACATTTGCTAATTAAAATACCTGCAAACAGGAATGATGCCTACTAAATATAGATCATTAATTCAGTAAGTCTATATTTCAGGTGAATTGCGTCTGGATGCTCCACGTGCTTCAGAAGTAAAAGATCTGCTAGAAAGCTTTGCACAGATAACTGGTTAGTATCAATGATCGAAATAAGAGGAAATAATCACTGTGTAGGAGTGTTTTTGAGCATAGCTTCCCCATAGCACTCCTTCACAGTGATTATTTCTTCTTATATCGACTACTGAGTAAGTCTTGTATTAGCAACATATAGTACATAGTACCTCACTCCCTAAAAATGACATTCATTAACTGGTTCCTAGGCCTCAAAATAACTGTTGGCTAGCACCTGTGGACGAGTGTTTTTTTAGTGTAGACTATAGTTTTTGGATTTACATTGAGGCTTGTTTCCTGAGCACCTACACACTGAGTCAATAATTTTGTTTATGTATCTAATCCAGGGGTTAAAGAATAACGGCTGGTCATCACTGTGGAGGAGATATTTTTTATACTATTTTTAGCCAATTTGGCGGAATATTTTCTGAAAATCTCTACTCCACAGGGATGACTTGCAGTTATTTTGACCCCTATTCAGCTCATTTAGTTACCACAGTGGTCGAAAAGAGAGCAAATAGTCAGTAAATTTTAAGCATAGGTCCAGGCTACAAAACCTGAAGCTTTCCTCAAAAATCCTTCCTTCACAATGGTTATTTATCCTCATGTTGACCATTGCTTGGATATTTCCCAGTAGGCAAAACCTTGTTCATAGTCGGCAGTAAAGACACTAAAATAATGTCTAACGAATTTTGTTTTAGCGTCTTTATTGCGCACTTTGAACAGCTTTTTGCCCACTGAATTTATCAATAAAAGGTGTTTTAAGGCAACTGTACTTTTGTATAAAGACTCTCACGAAAAGTTTAAAATAAGTTTTGTTACAGTATTTTTTAACGTACCAGTATATTGTATGTATGGAAATGTATAATCAGTAGTCGAAATAAAGGTAAATGATCATTGTGGAGGAGGGATTTTTTAGCAAAAGCCAGGCTTTGTAACTAGAAGCTGTTCTCACAAATTACTCCTCCATGAGTGATTATGTTTACATTTGAACCACCACTATTATCACAGACCTTTGTTTAACCATTATTTTGGAAACACCAGTAGTCAAAATTAGTAGTAAAAATTTGCCTGGTAAACTATCAAGATTAAAGAGTTGTTTGTTGTAATTATATAATTAGTCGAAACCATTTAATTCAAAACTTCTGCAGCTCTATGGAACCATTAATTAATTTGTTAAAAAGTTGTTTTTTTATTGATAATATAAAAAACTACTTAATTCAGCTGCCAGTAACATAAAAAATTCTGAAGGCAATATCAAAAGTTTGCATGGTAAAGTTTTTGTACTATAGTGTAAGACAGAAGCAATGTTTTGCGTTACAATATCTTGAAATCATTAAGCACGTAATTGAATGTTGATAAGAGATCTTTGATATAGAAGCATGTTTTGTTGATATAATCAAGTTTATGTCAGTAGGAGGAGTTGAATTGAGTCTTTGAAATGCAAAGATGTATACAGGATTGATTGTTTATTGATTGTTTATTTACCTTATAGCCTCACATTGACTTCTCTTATAAAAGGTACAGGCCTTAAAATAACTGTCGGTCATCACCTGTGGTGGAGTGTTTTTTTAGTATAATTCTAAGTTGCAAAGCTGAAACTACTCATAAAATGCTCCTCCACATGTGATGTCTGTCTGGCAGTTACTTTAAGGTTTGCACCATGTTTTAGACAAAACTATGTACCTGTTGTTTACAAATACAATTTACAAATATAATTTCCGGGAATAATTTAAGAGTGAAATTTATTAGGGGTCATATGTGAATTAATTTTACTTGATTCTTTGCCTGTGCTTGGGGTGAAATAGGAGCAATTATCACTATGGAGGAGGGATTTGAGCATAGCTGCAGGCTACAAAGTCTATGCTAAAAAGCACTCTTCCACAGTGATTATTTATTCTTATTTTATGAATTAGTTATTTCCTCAAACTTGCAATCGATTGTCTTCTCCAGGGGTTAAAATAACTGCAGGTCATCATCGCGGAAGACAGATCTTTCAGAATATTTTCAGCCAAAGCTGAAATTATTCTGAAAAACTTCTCCATATGACTAGCCATTGTTTTAACCTATGTCTTCTTACCACTTATTTTGATGCACATTTTTTATATTTAGGTGGCCGTGATAAGAAAGGATACCTATTCCTAACAATCTTGAAAGACGCAACACAAGATGATGCAAGTATCACAGACTTAAAAAAAGTTGTTCTCTATCTTGCTTCAACACAAAGGTAGTTGTCATTTTTCTTGATTTGTCTCACTATTATACCATTGTTGTTGTTGTTCTTTTTTGCTGTGGCAAGGTTAGACAAGGTTGTTCCAGGCTAAAAAAAAAAATTTGGGAAATGTTTGTTGAAATGCTTTTACTATGGGAATTCAGTGGAATCAAAATTAAAATATAGGACCCCAGTTTAGTATTAGTATTAGCACAAGTCTCAAAATATTAACTGTTAGACATATGGAGAAGTGTTTTTTTGGTGATGTCCATCAGTTATATTGAGGCTTGCAACACATGCTGAGTGAAAAGATCAACTGTACCCATCAGAGAATCACGTTCATGTAGAGAAAGCTTTTTACATGTGTCTGAATCACAATAACAAAAAAAGCTTGCTAATAATTTAAAAACTTTTGTTTTTTATACATCCATATACTATAACATACATAATAATCAAACAATAAATCAATTAGCTAACATTTAAGCTTTATCAAAAAGACCACTGTTCAAAAATCCATAATCCTTCGCCTGTCAATTGCAAGTCTATCAGTGCAGTGCTTCAGTGCACTTCTCCACAAGTACTAAATATTGAGATTAACCTGAAGCCATGCTCAAAAATCTCTCCTTAACAGCGGTTATATACTCTTACAGGGCTCGAAATAACAGCCGGTCACACTTTTCCACAGATGATCTCCAACCGTTATCTTGAGGCTTGGTATCTGATGTATGCATTAGCAGTGGTTGAATAAGAGCAGGGCTCGAAATAACTGCTGGTCATCACTGTGGAGGAGAGATTTTTCAGAATATTTTCAGACAAGTTGGCTGAAAATATTCTGA
>JAULBZ010007031.1:0-11851 GCA_032360805.1 Neoturris breviconis | reverse complement strand
ACGAAGAAACCAATCAATTGCAAGATCATTGATTCAGCACTCTTCCCCTGCTAACGAATTTTGGAGATGGTCCCTAAGGTATGAATAAATATTACTCCTAATGAATTGATATTGCAAAATAATTATACGTATGTTTCGGAACTTAAAAAAACTCCAAAAAGCCTAAGTCAAATATGACTAAAATATCAAAAGATTGTTTGCTCATCGTTGGTCTACTAACGATCACAGATTTCATTTTGTCTGTCTGTTTGTTTCTTTGTTTGTTGAGAAAACTTGAAAACAATTGAAACAGAGAGGTAACACGTCGATTTTATCCAATTTTAATTGCTTTAACCCTATTAACTCTATTCAGGCGGCCGGGGATATTTTTTTCATAATTTTTGATACAATTTCAATTTCATTTCATTTTCAATAAAAAAAATTTTTCTTCTTATTTTTGCCTGAAAAACGCTTTGGTATATAGTTTTAGAACAAAAAAATTCCCCCATGAGTGATGACGTCATCAAGAAAACAATTATGTTAAAACGTTAATTATGTGTTGACCTAACTTTCTGGAAAGTTTCAACACTACAGCATGCTTTCATCAAAAGTATGGAGGGGAGGGCTATTTTAGCCCCCTGGCTTTACAGAGCTCCAAAAGGCCCGAATAGGGTTAACCCTGGCCTTTTTTAAACCCATATATCTGGAACTTTTAATGCTACTGTAATAACACGTACATTAATTAGTCATGTTATAAGAAACAATTTGGTACCACTTTTTTTAAGTTTCAATAAAAATTCCGTACGATGTTAATCATTTATACAACAACGTCAAAACCACGTCGCGATGTCTTTACATCTCGTTATTTAATCCCCTACATATCAGTTCATATTGATCATCACATTTGGCTAGGAGTATCGGGAAGTTGTTTTTCCCCAAGCATAATAATGATGTAATAAAAAAACATTACAGCATCAAATCAATCTCGTTTTCAGGCTCTTATATTTTTGCTTTAATAAATAACCTAACAACAACCCTAACCCTTACCCAATTGCTACGGTTATTAGGGCTAGTCAGGCATCCCTAGTATTAGGGCTAATCAGTAAGTCATAGTATTAATCAGTAAAGCCTCGTGTTAGGGCTAGTCGGTATACCCTAGTATTAGGGCTAATCAATAAACCCTAATAATATGGTTAGTAGGCTACTTGCTATCCCTATCCCCGACCTCCCCGGCGGCCGCACGTCCTCTTGATGTAAATAGTTGTAGTTTACTTGTGGATACAATATTTATAGCATTTTATGTACAGAATATAATTACATAAATATATAAAAGAAATTATAAATATAAATATAAATTACACTACATATAACCATTAACATTAATTACTTATGAGGAACGAAACAGTAAGGCTTTTTCAGAAGTAATAGCAGAAGATTTATGCTTGCGGAAAAACAACCTCTGCTAACTGCTAGTGAACAGATGTTTCAAAACGGTGTGGCAATTTCTTTAGAAGAATAATGTATTTCACTAGTGAATGATCCCACCTTCTGTTTTTTGACCCGTAAAGGTTAGTTCATTAAATCACATTTGGCGAGCAAACAACCCACAAATTTCAAAACCATTCTGCTGAATGATCCCACCTTCTGTTTTGTAACCCCTTAAGGTTAGTTTACTAAGGCACATTTGGCGAGCAAACAAACCACAAATTTCAAAACCGTTCTGCTGAATGATCCCACCTTCTGTTTTGTAACCCCTTAAGGTTAGTTCACTAAGTAACATTTGGCAAGCAAACAAACCACAAATTTCAAAACCATTCTGCTGAATGATCCCACCTTCTGTTTTGTAACCCCTTAAGGTTAGTTCACTAAGTCACATTTGGCAAGCAAACAAACCACAAATTTCAAAACCATTCTGCTGAATGATCCCACCTTCTGTTTCTTGACCCCTTAAGGTTAGTATACTAAGGCACATTTGGCGAGCAAACAACCCACAAATTTCAAAACCGTGCTGCAATATGGCTACAATATAATATATTTATAATATATTTCTCTGAGTAAACGATCCCACTCTCGTTTCAAGCCCAGTCCCCGTATCCGAGATTCATTTTCTTTATTTTTGCTAATAATTCATACGTGTTTTTCATTTCCACTCAAGAAAATTTTTCGCGGAACAGAATATTTTTTAAACGGAACAAAAGAAAAAGTTGAAAAGTAATTTGATTGGTTCATTTCTATTTCCAACGGAAAGATTTCTTGAGTGGAGACGGGACTTAACAAATATTCAAAGACTAAGCCTATGTACATACATACGATTACTTTTAAAAATCAAAAATATGAGTGTTACACAAAATCTGGCACGTAAGCCTACGGGGAATACAGTATGACAATACACAGTCACGGGTGACCGTATTCGATTGTCTTTTATAAATTGTATAGCATAACTCAGTTGGCAAAAACTTAAACTCGTTTCCAGTGCTTCTTGTCTCTTCGATCTGTTTTCTGGCCCGAGAAAAAAAGTAAAGAGACAAGAAGCGCTAGGAACGAGTTTGGCAAAAACTTGTTCAAAGTTTGCAGTATAGACTTTAGAACAACATTAAACTGTCCACTGGATAAAGAGAAAACCACCAACTGAAAATTATCTATAATATGCACTATAAAACGAATTCTAAGGGACCGTCTCAATAATAAAATTTACAGAGGAGAATATTGAGTCAACGATCTTGTAATGGATTGGTTTCTTCGTTCCCAAAGAAACCAATCCATTGCAAGTTTGTTAACCTAACACACTTCTGCAACCTCGTTTCCAGGGCTTCCGAAGAAGCCCTGGGAACGAGGTTGACACTTCTGTATAGTTTCATTTTTGTTGAATTTTGTCAATTTTAGTTTTGAAGCGAATATTTGAGATGGTTCGTAAGCTAAACTTCGGTAAAGACACTTTTCTCATCTCTTTTCTTATGACAAAAGAGTTACCCAGAGGGCAAAAACCACGTTGTCAAACTTGTTCAAAGTCAGCAGTAATAACGTTAGAACAACGTCGAACTACGTTGTCCTAGCGTTTTACTACTGACTTTGGACACTTGGTAAGAACATTTGGTTATAAAGGAAATAATTTTTTTTTTGTGTGAGAAATATCTTTTAAACAATGCTCAGTAGTTTTTTATCCTTCAAAAAACAAGCATTCGTAGTTATTCAAGGTAGGAGGTGTATTAATTATTAATCTTGCATATCCAATCGTTGTTAACCCTTCATTAGTATAATTTGTGGATCCCCTGAATTTTTAAATTTTTCTGTGAAAGTAATATAACAAAAATTATTATTCAGGTTATTTTCTAATATATTTTAAAAATCTGCATCATTCTCTTGTGACTTTTTGCCCCCTGAATCTAATACTTTCCCAAGATTTGACAAACTTCTGGAAGTAGCTCTAGTATTATTTGAGCGTTTCATAAAGAATATAATTATCCCGCAGGTTAATCTTACCACAACAATTTCTTTCCATTGATTTTTCGTCTCTTCTGGCGTATATGTTTTCAAACCATAACTTGAACGTTGTACCTCATGACCATCCTCTCGTGGCATCTTGATGTTTGCGTAATTGTAAACTGTGTAAGCGTGATGTGACGTCAAATAGTTTTGTATCTCAAATTAAGTAAGATTACGTCATATATTTTTTCAGATTGAAAAGCGTGTCCTATTGTATACGCGACGTTTTATCAATGTCGACAAGACATCGTTTTGACGTTGCGACGACAAAGCGACATTACTTTGACGTTGATATGACGTTGTGTGCTGGCTAGGATACGTTATTCAATCACTAAATAAATATATGATTTATACGGCAACATACTCCTAGTGAGTAAAAACTTGTTCAAAGTCCGCAGTAAAGATGTTAGAACAACAACGAAAACGTTTGAACAAACGCCTATCAGCATGGGTCGTAGTAACGTGCGTGCGCCTTCTTTCCGTTCTTCAAAAAATTCAAAAAGGCCTGAGGGCGAGGGTGTGCAAAAATAAGTTAGCCTGTTCCGCAGACTCTCCCCACGGCAAAAAAAGTGCAGCGTTTTCCGCCATTTGTTGAAAATTTGTTGAAAATTTTAAATACGTTCTTAATCTTTCAAAAGTTGGTGGGTTGGTTGTCTAGACCTTTATAAAGCTCGAAAAATAATTTTGAAAGTGTGGTGGGATATAGCTGTTGTGGCTGGTAATAAGCGGAGGAAGAAAGGAAGAGGCGGAGAGTGTTACAAATTTCTATATTTACTAAAGAAACATGATAACAAGGGTACTTAAATTCGCTACCTCCAGTGTTTGTCTATCAGGAAATGGGCTTGGGACTAGTCGATTAGTTAATTTATTCTAATTTCACGTTATTTTGAACGTGTATTTTAGCTTTTTAGCGAGTGTTGATGAAGCTATTAGGCGGGGGATAGGAATAAGAGGGGGTTTATTTGATACTACAGAGTTATTATACGTTATTTTTTATAAGTACCTGATTGACTATTTAAAGGGATGTACGAAAACATCTGGTTTGCGGAAGATTTTTTTATTTTAATAAGAAGGTTGGAAAGTAGCTGCAATATTAATATTTTTGGATGGTTCAACAGGTTTTGTTGACGTTGCTGAATTTGATGACGGAAATGATACTTTTTTATAAATCCATATGTGGAGAAAAACGTGTACCGTGTTACATGGAATTAATGTATCCCTTCTCTGTTTGTAACTTACCATATTTTTTTTCTTTAATTTTCTCGGCGAGAATGACAGCGTTTTGTACATACGTCATTGATGTTTTTTTACCTTATCATCATTTTTAATATTGAAATAATTTCCCACTCTGGGATAATCTTCTCTCCCCTCGCATAATTTACCACCCCCTAAAGTCGTTTTGTCAAATTAGCCCCAGTGGCTACAATCTCGTCGCCAAGCTTTTTGTCTTTTGACCCCAAGAAGAATCCTTGAGGACGAATTTCCTATTCCGTATTAAATTTTGAGTAACTGTAAGGATATAGGCTATTCTACCCAACCTCGTTCCCATAGCTTTTTGTCGCTTTATGAAGGAAGCTTCCTGTCTTAAAAAAAAAACGAGAAACACCCTTGGAACGAGGTTGTATTGAACTCTGTTTCATTTGGGAAATAAAAGAAATTAAGGAAAAAAAACGAACGTACATTCGCAGAAGTTAATCTTATTACATCATGACAGTGTAAGTAATGCAAATATGCAAGCGGCGTCATGTCAATGTCAAAAATATGTGATTCAAACGTCACGACGTCAAAACGACGGCTTTTCAACGTTGATATGACATGGCGTTTCGACAGTGTAATAATATAATATATACAAACATATAAGATTTAATAATAAATTAGCCAGAAACAGAGTCTTTACAATTCAGGCTGCAATCATTCAAATATTTGACACAAGGTAAAATTCGAGCAAATATCCCGAATTTTCACTTAGATAAAAAGCCTTAAATTTGGATAGCAAAACTAAATACACAAAAAATCGAATATGTTCCGAGCCTGTTGAGTTTGTAAAAAAAGCTAAGATCCTAAGCCCTGAGTCTTAAATCTACTAGATAAATCTCTAAAGACTTGGCCTGGTCGTTTCCTGCATTCGAAATCTATTTGTGGTTTGTATTACTCCCCAAAATTCATGAAATGTCTCATTATTTATGCGTTTGTTCGTAGTTAATAATAAAGCCTTTTATAACGTATTACCCACTGGACATAAACTTGTTCAAAGTCCGCAGTAAAGATGCTAGAATAACGTTGCTGACTTTGAAGAAGTATTTGCCCACTGAACGAGATTGTTTTTTTTTTACCCAGTCGGCAAAAACCTGTTTAAAGTCAGCAAAATAACGTTAGAACAACGTTCGCTTTGCCGGCTGGGTATAACATTTATCTGTGCTGAAACATTCATAGCCTCTTATTTCCCAATCCTTGTTCTCACTAGCTGGATTAATAAAAGCCAATTGCAGTTGATCTATACCTAATTATATGACTACACCCCTACGTGATTTTAAATATTTTATTCACAGGAGTTGCGTTTGTATATGTATTTTTCTGTCCTGATTGTTTTTTTCGCCACATTCGTTCGATATCATATGGCGTACATTTCTCGTCCTCGTGAGTTTTCTTTTTTGTGGCAAATAAATTCCTTTGTTTTGTCGTTTATCGCTTGTTTTGAATTGGCTTTCCTTTCGTTTTAAAGTGGGAAATCGAAGAAATTCATCCATCGTATTTAACTTATCACTTTCTATATTTTGCACCGGCTTCCAGTTTGATATTGATGTGATCTCACTATCTGGTCTAAAGTTATCCTCTCGATGTCGTGCAGTTGAGTTATATTGAATATTAATTTGTATCTTCCATGTTTTCTTATGCTGGAAGCTATTCATTGTGAATGTCCTAAAATATTATTTATATATTCTATTTTATCCTCAGGTTGTTCTTTACATTCCCGATTTATCGTTTACTATCGTTTATGTTTTCTATCGTTTTCGATTTATCGTTTTCTATCGGTATGTTCTCGATACTTTCGATCGTTATATTCTTGTTAAATTTGATGTGTGTTGTTATCTGCCTTGGTATCATTCTTGTAAAGATAGTTATAAAGTATCCTTTATATAGTAGATTGCAAAAATTTGTCTTAGGTAATTATTCTTGTGTCTCGATTGTTTAAAACACAAAACACTCCACATCGATGCTGTTTGATTAGACAACTTACGAAATAATAATGTGTGACCCAATGAAGTCAGCGCAGTCGTGAACTTGTGGGCACACAACGCCGGAACAACGTGAACATCGAAATAACATCATGACGTTGTTTTAACGTTGTTGGGACCTAGTGTGCCGCCAGTCCTTTAAATGATTTTAAGTTGGAGTTTAATATCTCTCTCCGTGAAGGAGAGTAGGTGTAAATAATTCATGGACCAGTGGGCAGTAAAGACGCTAAAACTACATCTTGAACAGGTGTTTACAGGTGGGACGTTTCGCATTTCATAAATATAAATAATGTACAACCACGATTAGTGGGCAAATGCCTAGGTTTTGGCAAAGGCTTAAAACAATTTTTATTTTGTACGTTTTTTTCCTTTTCTTCTTTCTTTTATTGTTTTAAAAATGAACAATTTTGTGTCTGCTCTTCTGAACTAAATTATGCGAACATAGTCGTCTTACCTATACATGCCTATTTCATTAGCCCCTCATTAGTATGGTGTGGACCCCCTGAATTTTTAAATTTTGCTGTGAAAGCAACATAACAAAAATTATTCTTCAGGAGGTTATTTTCTTACATATTTTAAAATTCCGCATCATACTTTTGTGACTTTTTTCCCCCTGAATCATCCAATACCTTCCCATGAATTAACAAATTTCTAGGGTTACCCCACCATACTAACGAAGGGTTAATAATACCTTCATAGTCTATGAACTTGAACGACTATGATACCTTAACTGATTTTATAGTCTCTCACAAGTCTCTCAAAAGTCTCTCACAAGTCTCTCACAAGTCAATATTTGATCAAGGTATCTAAGCAAGTGATCTAAGCAACTGTTAGCCCTATTAGCACTAGGCTTTTTAGGGGTTTCTCAACACTAGGGAGGGGGCGGAGACCTTCTACTTGCTTGGTATTACACCACGAAACTTAGCACGGTATAAGTACCAACTGTAATGAACATTTTGGTCCAAAATGTTTTTTGACGACGTCATTATTTTTTAGTGGCATCATCATTTTATAATTTTCCCGGAAAGATTATTTTTCTTGAATTTTTTTTCTTCTCCTTGTTTTTAAACGTAAATCCTAAAAATAGTAAAAAAAACCCACTTTTTTTAGGTATTAATGACCTTCAAAAGGGGTGTGGTCAAGAGGGATAAGGATAGATTTTCGGAAAACTTTTTTTTGGAAAAGTTGTCTAAGGGATAAAAATTAATACTCTGAAAATTTCAGAAAATTTTAAAAAATTTCAGGAGGGGAGAGGGTTAAGCAACATTTATTACTGAAATTCGGGAAACCTTTGGCGTTAACCTAGCATCTTTACTGCGAAATTTAAACAAGTTGTTGCCCACTGTGTGACCATGCATGTATACAATGTTGCAATGTGTGTCCACTTGGAACACGTGTTTTTATAAGTTTTTTTTATGAAAAATTCGTTGGCTTCCGACAAATATTTTTCCTCACAAAACTAATCCCTGGATTTTTTTCCCAAACAATTTATTCAAAATATCAAATTTTGTGCGTTTTGTTACATTTCCAGCAAAAATATTTTTTTTATTATTGGAAACATCAAAAAGCATAACACCAGATGTTTCTATTTCCAACGTTATTTCTCTGACACCTACAATACAAGTATTTCTTTCTAACCCATGATTACAATATAATTGTGAAACAATATAAAGGAAAATAATCTAACATAAAACGGATTTTTTTTCTCTCTTTTTGAAATTTTTCCTCTCGAAAGTGCCGAAATTTAGGTTATATAATATAAATAACAACACCCTAAATTAGGGAGGGGGTGGAAGAATTTCCAAAAATTAATAGGCGTCCCCCCCCCTCTACCGCTTATTTGACACTGCAGAGTACTATCATTAACTACATGGTTTGAGTAGCCTGCAATTTGTTAGAGAAAATGCGACTAAGTAATTTATTCTAAAGCCTCTTTGGCACCAGATGATTTATCGTATAATATAACTTGGTATAGTAGTGTAAACGACAAAAATCGGACGTTTTTCACTCCACAAAACATTAAACTTATACGATTCTTTAAAAGTTAAACATATTTTACGATTGATCGTAGGATTTTATCCAATCAGTATATTCAAAATGTTTCTTTGTTCTTTAATTCATTGCATTGCGCTTGGAAAATGTGAAATACAGAAGCGTATAGTGCCATTATGTTTTCACCAGTTACATTTTGCATTGTGAGGAAAATGTAAATAATGATTTATGTTTTCTCCACTTAGGAGAAATCTTTTAAAAGTGGAGAAAATTAAAAATATATATATTTCCGTTACTTCAGAGTTTTTTTAAAAATTCCTTTTTGCCACTACAGAGTTTATTAAGTGCAGAAAATAAAAAAAAAATCATTTTCACCGCTAGGTAGCTAGTTTACTAAGTGAAGAAAATGTTTTAAAAATTATCATTATCATACGTTCACGTTCACGTTTTTTATAAATCCTGTGTAATTTGTAAATGGCTAAGTGACGAAAGTAATTTTTTTCTCTTCTTAGCGATGCTCTAAGTAAACAAAATGTAATATTTTAAAATTTCTTCACTTATAAATATATAACTCAGCCTAGCGAACAAATATGACGCTAATACGCTTCTAATGAAAAGTATAAAAAATCTTTATAGTATAAACAGCATGGGTTCTACGATTAACCGTAACAGAAAAGTGTCTAATACGATAAACCGTCTGGTGTCAACGGAGTTCACTTGGCGTTATTTTTATTCGTGTTATTTTTATTCGCGTTATTTTTATTCGCGTTATTTTTATTCTAGTGATAGAATTGTAAATAAAGATTTCGTTAAAGAAGAAAATATCAAAGAAGTAATAGAAAATTACAGTTAATCTTCATCATGGTTTTAATCTTCATCATCAGGTTCACAAGTAATGAATACAGAGGAATTCACATTAAATGTTGAAAGAATTCCAGGTGAAAGAAAAACGAAACGTAAATCTCGTATATTTTCAAGAATAGTTTGTGCGGTCCGAAACATTAAAAAATCATTGAAAGAAAAAGTAACTATGAAAGTAGTAACACTGAGATTGATGACTTAAACAGTTCAAACTCATCTGGAAAAAACAAAAGAATTTCAGACGCTCAGTTGTTTAGCTCACCGGTTTCTTCAAAAAGCAGAAATACCTACACAGAAGTTGTCAGTTCAAGCTCATCCGAAATAAGCAGAAGTACCGCAGAAACATCGACTTCATTAGAAAGTAATAATAGCAACATAGATTATGACGACTTAAGCAAGTCGAGTTCATCTGGAAAAATCAGAACCATACCAAACGTTCAGTTGCTCGACCCACCGACGTCATGGCAAAGTATAATTAAATGCACAGAGGTAGGTAAATTATACAATAAGGTCCTTTTCCTGAATTTTATATTGTTTTGATTCAAATCTTGAAAGGAAAACAAGTTTTCATGACCCTATTTAGGCAACCTCGTTCCCAGGGCTTCTTCTCTCTTGACGTTGTCAAGAGAGAAGATGCCCTGGGAACGAGATTGCCTATTTAGGCATAGGTGTGCTTGGATGGTTGTTTCCACACGTCCTCTATTTAGTTTGAATGAAACTGCGCTACAAACATATAACCTGGCGTTTGGGTAAGCCCATATATGAGAAATATTGTGATGAAAAAAATAAATTGCTGACGTCTTTAGTTTTTTTGTGACATCATGTATGACACTTTTAAAAATGTTATTTTAAAATATTTACTTAAGATTATTAAGTTGTAGAAAATATGTGTAAAAAGTCTGTTTATAGATTCACCAAGCCAACTAAAGTTTGTATAATATAGTTTGCGCTCCTTTTCAATGAATGATATGGAAACAGGACGCCAAAATTATCAAAACTATTTTTAAAAATGATTGGGAAATATACTTACTACAGTCAAACTTGTATACAACGGACACATTTCATTCCAAGAAAAGTGTCCGCTATGTACAAGCGTCCGTTACATATAGCCTTTACTATTTTGCCTCATCATCCCAGGCCAGTGCATACGTTTATCTTTGGGTATTATTAGATGCAATTGATTAATTGGATATGATTTTCTAAAAGTTTTTTATCGTCAAACCGAAAATAAAAAAATAAACAAGTTTTTCTTATTTGTGACGAGGAAAGTCTTGAATTTCTCCGAGGACGTATTCAGAGCTGCTATGTGTCTTTTCATAATCCGCATTTGTTTCGTTTCTGTTTCTGAGGGAAGACAAATTTACAGAATCCCCCGTAATGTCCTCTATATACCTGTGAAAATGTTGTGCGGTGCTAAAAACACTGTCCATTAGATAAGTGTCCGCTACATACAAATTATTTTATATGAGTTTGACCGACAATTTTCCGGTTCCATGAAAAGGGTGCGTAATGTACAGGTGTCCGTTAGAATGTCCGCTACATACAGGTTTGGCTGTAATTTTGTTTGACCAATATAAAGGTAGAGATGCATATGTAACATCTCTTTAACCCTATTTACCCCGGGGTTGTACCACAATCCCCAAAATCTTAGTATAACTTCTGATCCGCTAATCGTATTAGGCCCAGGGTTGATGACTTTTTACGTTATTGTATTTGAAAACTGCTAATCAAAAAGTTTTTCAAAACGTGTTACTATCGAGTTATTAGACCTCCTAAAAGCCTGGGTCTTATAGGGTTAAGCATGGACGTCCATGGGTTAAGTACGTACATCTATGGAGCTATATGCTTTTTTAATTGGCAGATATATGATGCTTATTTAAATTTCATTAGTTTGTTATTTATTTTTGTAGATGACAAAACAATTAAATTTTGATTTCCCTACAAAGTCGCCAGGAAAAATGGATGGAACTGATAAACGCAATGTTAGAAACAAATTGCGATTTTTTAAAAGATTCATGTAAACGTTACATGAAATTATCTTTGTTGTATATATTATATATATTTGTAAATAGTATTTTTAGAGAAAAAAACAAACTTTATTTTACGCAGTTTTACAGTTATAACTTCATAGAGTTATACCCAGTGGACTGAAGACGAAAGATCAACGTTGTTTCGACGTTGATTCTACTTTGTTTCCCAGCAGGGTATATAGTAATATACAGTCTCCCAGGGCTCGAAATAACAGCCGGTCATCACTGTGGAGGAGAGATTTTTCAGAATATTTTCAGCCAACTTGGCTG
>JAULBZ010007030.1:0-11851 GCA_032360805.1 Neoturris breviconis | reverse complement strand
CACACCAGAGTTGATCTTAATTCGTCTGGTGGCGCCAACGGGGGTGCGGATCGTAGTGTGTGCATTGTTATAGAGATTGCACACTAACGAGATCACATGTGGTGGCAGACCTTTCTTCTCCAGCGCCTTAAACACAGACATATGGAGCACGGTGTCAAAAGCTTTAGCTAAGTCTAGGATCACGATATTTATCTCCTTGTTTGTTCTTTTCGATCGTTTCAACAAACTTTGTAGGATCTTAACATTCTCGTAGCAGCCATCTACTGGTACAAATGCCTTTTGCCTCTTGTTAAGGCTCATCATTTTTCTAATCCTGGTGTCCCAGATCTTAGCGTAAAGTCGATTGAGAATGTTTCCGATGGTGACCGGTCTCCAGTTCCCGACGTCTTGCTTTGGTTCTCCCTTGTGTAGGAGGATCGTTCGACATTCCTTCTCCATGTCGGGAACTCCCTGTACCCACCAATAATTGAATATTAAGCAGAGTTGAGCAGAATACAGTTTCTTGATGTCTTTGAGTTTAAGATCATCATTCCAGTTCGCAGTATCCCTCTTCGTATCCTTTATAGCTTTTCTAATGTTCGGGACGGCTGGTGCCGACTGCCTCATTGTCGTCTAAACGTTCCACACACACCCTTTCGACTTCTTGCAGGTTTGGAAATTCCTGATTTTCTTTATCCCTATCACCGTATCAGAAATTTCCATCCACTATCTGGCGTACTGTGTCTTCCTTGTTCCTGTTGTATTGCGATTGCGTGTACGCTTTCCTCCTTTTCTTTAGTCGTGTTTTTGCATTCCTGCTGCTTGGAAATTGTCTCCTGGGTGATGTGTTGGGAACGGGTTTCTCTGAAGACAAGTGAAGACAGTCTTTAGCTTTGGACCAAGTGGTTGCTCTGGTACAGTACAGCCTAATCTCGATCCGTCACCAGAACGAAGGCGGAGATCTTCTGGGCGAGTTCGCGCTTGACTTCATCCATCCCATCATTTTGTTGTTGTTGAGGGAGTCTATCTCTCTCCTCTTCGGAGAAGTCAACGGAAGCATCGCTGGCTTAATGTTGCATGTCATTGGCTATGCATACTCTTTCCAGAGTATTTCTGTACTTTGTGGTTTTACGTATGGTAAAACGTACGGTTTTGTCCTGGGCATGACGTGAAAAGGCCTACATAACATAACCAGCATAGATGACTTTGAAAACCTTTGCGCCCAAGCAGATATACCTTTTATCAAAATGTGTTTTCTACAGCATCTCCTTTTATAATTGTTCAAACAAGATTATTTTTTGTGCTTATATTTACAATGTCCTCATCTGTTGAGATTTAGGCTTCGTTGAAGACCTTGTCTTAACAACAAAACATTCTACATTAGGTGCATTGATTTTTTTTCCAATAAAAGTTAAAATATTTCTCTTTTATTAACTGTATATTTTCCAAAGGGGGCGTTAAAATGTAAGTGGGACAAGTATGGAGAGAAAGGCAACGAAAATCTAGTATAACACATAATACTTTTTTCTAAAAAATAAATATAAAAGTAAAAGATATGCACAAATGTACTCAATGTACTTAAGATGCGGTGTTTTGCTGTGAAACCAGTCAAACTTGTTCTACAATAAATGTACTGTCGAGAACAAGTTCCACTGGTTTAACAACAAAACATCCTACCTTTTGTGAGTATAAAAGATATAAAAGAATATATATATATATATAAAAGTTTTAAAAAAAACAAAATTTGGTAAAAAACATAAATAACATAAAAGTATGTACAAATACTCTCAATGTACTTAAGATAGGAGGTTTTCCTGTGAAAACAGTTACACAATATAATTAACTATCAAAAACAAGTTCAACTGGTTTAACAACAAAACATCCCACCTTAAGTACATTGAGAAGTAGGATTTATCCTACAAGTTTTTAAATGCTCTCTCGTACGCCTCGCACCGTTCTCTCAACATACTTGCCTCCAGTCTCAACAAACTTGCCTCCTGTTTGTATTTGTCTGCATTTTTTAACGCCTCTTTGAGTGCTTCTTTTAGTTTTAGCTCCTTGTTTTTTTTTCTGCCTACTTTTCAGGCATACCAAGTTGTGCTTGGCACGTTTTTCGTCCTTTTTCCTTTTTTCTTCGTCCTCCTTTGCTCCTAGCTGCATAATAATTTGGTCAATGTCCGGCATTATTACTTCTTCATTCATGATTTCTAAACAAAGAACTTATAAAAGTTACTCTAGCGTGATTAATTTACCCAATGCTTTTTAAATTATTCCTGCAACGTTCAAAAGTTTCGGAGTTTCCTTCCAATATCCTAGTATAAAGCAAGAAGAAAGTACGAAATTATTTACCATTTCCTTGCGGTATTTCGAAATTTTTAATTATCTCTTCTACGGCAGTTTCTTTTCCTGTTTCTTCATTCATGATTTCTAAACAAAGAATTTATAAAAGTTACTCTAGCGTGAGTAATTTACTCAATGCTTTTTAAATTATTCCTGCAACGTTCAAAAGTTTCGAAGTTTCCTTCCAATATCCTAGTATAAAGCAAGAAGAAAGGATTTATCCTACGAGCCTATGGGAGAAGGTTTTTAAATCCTCTCTCGTAGGCCTCGCATCACAAATGGGCTTCCAACTTGTATTTTTCAACATCTTTCAAGCTCTCTTTTAGAGCATCTTTTAGTTCCTGTAATTTTTTTTTTTCCCTGCCGACTTTTGCAACACAAAATACTTGCTCTCAATTGCTAATTGTAGGGGCAGTGGAGAAATGAATGATAATTTTTGAAAATAATAATAGCCATTCTATTTCAATTTGCTATAACTCCCCCCGAAATCCTGGTAAAAATAACAATTTTTATGAAACCAATATGAAAATTCTTTGCTTAAAGATTACAAAATTAGAAATTTATAAAAGGTACGGTATTGAAAGTAGTCCATCAAAAGTTAAACCTAAGCACAATAAATATGATTTGTATACACACATTATACAGTGTTTGAAATATGTAGCAGTCTATTGGAAAAGCTACCTTTCACATACAATAAACCAATAACAAAAGGAATGCGAATAAAAACTACGCAATTCTTTCGTATTTTTCCATTTTTTGTTTAAGAACAATATATTTGCGTACTTTTAAAAATACAAAGTGTAGATTTAACTTATTTCTACGCCTCGTAATTCTGGAATAAGCTTCAATTTTTTTTAATTTCCGTACATAAAAGTACGATAACTAATTACTTTTTAATAAATAATTAATATGCTTCGTATTTTTTCGAGCATGCCTTGTATTTTTTGCACATGACCCCCATTATAGTTTTAGAACAAATATTGTTATGTTTATTTTACGGAATGAATCAGCGATAGACTTGATGTTAAATGTGACCTTGTTCACAGTCTAGAGATAAAATTTAGAGATACATTGTGTACAAAATGTGAAGTTTGTAGAGTCGCTTTTCTGTCAAATTATTTCAGAAAAGCAAAACAAGACATTCCATAAGCAGAAATTGACACTGCATATTTTGTCATGTCAGCTTCTACCGTCTTCTACCAATGGACACCGCATATTCTGTCATGTCAGCTTCTACCGTCTTCTACCAATGGAGAGCCAAAGAAAGATCTTCTATTGGTATGTGTGATTTTTTCTTTTGAATTTAATTTTTCGCTTTGTGGAAATCAGCCTTTAAGTGACGATAACTGATACTTGCAAGCACACTATTTTTCAAGATACACTATACTACAGAATGAACCTGCTTAAAATACAGTAGCTAAGCAATACAAATAAGCGAAAACTAAGCAAGATTAGCCATGAACATGCGAGTCACTCACACTCAACATGTGAGTCACTAACACTTAAACTGTATGATTTTAAAGTAATGTCCAATGCACAATAATATTCACTCACCGCTGGGTAAAATAAAATCTATAACAATACCAGGATAGATTTTTTTAATTCACTAAAGTTACAATTCAAATACTGCTTTTAAGTCTTTCATTGAACGATTTTTTTTCGTTTCGATGTTTGTTATCTATTTTTATGCAGATAAATTTCCAGACATCATCCAACTTTTCGGTGGAACTACAAGGAAACCTGTTAAAGGTGATATCTTTTATATATCGCATTTTATCAAGATCTAATTTTTCTGCGTCGCCAAAACCAGTACAGTTGCATTGAGCTAATTCTTTTTTTGTAAAGATGCAGGACACCAATTTTAAAGCAAATTGATGCCGTGCCACCACTTTTTTGCTTTGAAGAAGCTCCTTTATTTTCTTCAAATTACCTGCCCTCACGAATGTGATTGGAGGGATAATAAAGTCACCAGTAAGCGTTGGAATATCTGGTAATCGATGTAGAGATTCATTTACAGGTAAAGAATCAGGTAGGGAACTGCTGAATATTAATGGTTGTTGAGCTGTTAATGGTGCTTCACCTGAGGGTTGTGGTGGCAACGGGATGGTTGATTGTGGTAATTGATGCAATAGAATATCAGACAAATCAGTGGTTGACCAATCGCTAATAAGATGATTCAATTGGCCAGTAGAAGATGAGAGATGCACTTTTTCTAATACCTGTATTCTTGGTATAATTTCATCGTCAAGCTTTTTAGACATGACATTAACAGACTCGATAAGTGTTAATACCAAGCTGCCTAACTTATCTATCTTCTCTTTCAGTGTTTGTTCTTGTCTCTGAAGGATAACATTTGCCGTTTCAGGCAATGGTTGGTCCCAATGACATATTCTTGGTGAAGATTTATTGGGAGATGTATTGATAGTTGAAAAAGAAAGTTGTGGTGTTATTATTTTTGAAGAGAGTGCTGATATTATTGATGTTATAGTTGTTGGCGGGGTTTTAAGTAGCGATGGTGCAGAGGTTATGTTAGTTAATGGGGTCTTTGATAAGGTTACATTTGGTGGTACGGAGATTAGACTTGATTGGAGTGTAAATGTTTTGGTTTCTGTGAATGGTTTCAGGTGACCTGTATTTGATTGTACTTTCTTGGATGTTGTGGTCATAGTAGATGGCTTTGCTTTACATACCTACATACACATAAAGTACATGATTTCATGAATAGATTAAGCACATAAATACATTAGTGTCTATTCTTTAGGTTAGCTTGGATATGGGTAATAAGTGTAAGCATGATGCAAAGTGAAATAAAATGCTTAAAAATAACAAGTATTTCCAGTGAGTAAGACTTGTAAGACTTGTCCAATGTCACCCAGCAAAGACCTAGAATGCATTGAATTTACAAATAGGACAAATTAGTAAACCTCAAAATAATGGTCAACTGTCACCCTGCAAAGGAGCGTTTTTTCAAGTACAGTAATGCGCACCTGCAAAAAGAAGCACCGTTAGGTGCTCGTGCTGGAAAAAATCAATCATCAGTGGTTAAATGCTCATAAAATAAAAAAAGCAAACTTTAAAACAATGGTGGGGTGCATGCCCTCGTCCCTCATTCTCCACCTTCCAAGAGCCTAAAAGCCACTAAAAGTTGTACTTATAAGCACTCCTCCATATGTGACCATTATTTGAGGTTTGAATTAGAGATAATACATATCTTATTGGGATAGATTTTCACGCAAAGTGTCCAAATTAATCTATTTAAAAAGTGTGACTATTTATGCTCAAAATGTTAAGTTGCTTTTTATCTTTAAAATTAGAGAAAAAAGAGATATACGCGTACATAAACTATATCTTAGCTTCAATGTTTTTATGCTATTGTCGTTAATTTTTTCCTTTACTGACATGTTTTATTTCCATTTTTTTCTCTTAGATTTCCTCTTATATGAATAAAAATCCACTCAAAATGAGGTAGATATATATCGTGTTATATTACCAGTTTTTATTGTTCTTGTTCCGCTCCCTCCCCGGTCATTTCAACCCATCCAAAGCCCAGCCCAATTAGGTTTATTAATACAAATAATACGTACCTTCTTCGCAGAGTTGCATAATTTTACAGCGCCTTGTTGCTCTATTATATCTGTAACCTAGAAAGTAATGTATAATTAGTGAAAGTGCTTTACATTTTTACTCATTTTGAACGAATTTGTCTAAAATATTTTTATTCAAAGTTAACCATAATCATCAAGGATATGTTAGCAAGGATGTATTCTAATCCAACAACGGTTCCACTGACTTAAGCCTTAGAGATTTGAAACTAAAATAGCTATAAAATGACAGACAGTTTAACCTAAAATCGAAATTGATTGAGGCAACCTAGTGGTTAAAAACCTGTTCAAAGTCCGCAATCCACTGACTAGGTTTTTGCTTACTGGGAAAGGAGGAAACTCATCTAAACACACACAAAAATTCGGTTTCTCCTTTGAGGTGATATAATTTTTAAAAAGATGCAGGGCGTGTTAACTAGATGAGGTGGGACAAGAAAGTTGGTACTTACGATGCTTGCAGGGTCTTTAATTGGGACTTTCTTGACACTTTCTTTTTTCTTTTTCTTAAATAGAAAATAAAAGATTTATAATAAATAAACATTCAATTTTGTTTTCGTAAATACCAATTACTGCTCAATACTCATGGAAGACCTCAGCGCTTCAACTTAGTGGCCAAGTAACGTTGCGGCGTCCTTGTTTTGATGTTGATCCGACAATAAATGTATGTACGTACATCTACGTACATTTCGTACATCTATAATCCGACGTGTGCCTGCAGGGAATGTGTAAAAAATCAGATTTCCTTATTAATGTCAAAATACAAATACAAATACTTACTGGTGAAGCAACAACGTCTGTTTTTGCATAATCTTTTCTTTTGTTGGTGATCTAAGATGAAAATTATTCCCATAGTATGTGTTTTCATTTTGAATGTAGCTGAACCTTCTTTTAAACGGTTCATTTAAAATAAAGTAAAAAAAGCCCCAGGCATTAATTCTTAGTAATAATGATAAAAAATAGTAAATATTTACTGCATTCTCCTTTTTCTTCTTGTTTTTTTTTTTTGGCGTTTGCACTGATCTAATCGTTTCTAAGTGTTCCTTGAAACCACTGACGATTGAACCAAAACTCAATAAATTCTAGCGATATTTCAGTCATCAATTATTAATGCCAAATATTCACGATTTTATGGAATGTGGATCCGGGTTCTAGCTTCCGTGCGGTCCATTGATTCCTTAGATCTCTGATGTGTCGCAAATATCTTGTATTTCGCAAAGTGCATATTTTCTGTGATTTCATTATTCTTAAACTATAAATTATGCATGTGAAATATTCGCTCTATCTTATGACACATTAATTATTTATATCGATTGTTACTTTGAAAGATTATGAATTGCTGTAATTGCATCGTAGTTTCTGAGATTGTGCTGAAAATTCAAAATGTCTTTAAAGAAAACAAAAATTGCGTTTAAGAATCTCACAAATATTACATCTTCATCTTCATTTTTAAAACCTGAACAACAGAAAGAACTAACAGAATGGTTTGACGCCCAAAAGGAAGGTTCGGTTAGTAGCAATGACGAAGGTGATGAACTTGAAGATGTACAAGTAGTGAATGCACCAGACGAAAGAATTGAGGACATTAATAAAGATGAAGTGATTAAGAATTGTCTTCAACAGGGGTGTGGGTGTAACTTAGCACTGAATAGATCTTCTTGTTCTTCCTGGTATTCAGATAAGTATATTATGCAATGCAGTTTTGAATTAACAAAGTATGAACTTTAGTTATTTTGTCTTCCTTGCCACTGGTTATGAAAGAAAATTAACTTCAAATGCATTATTTATCCGAGGAGAGAGAGTTTGTAGGAAAACATTTACATTTTTAAATTCTGTTGGAGTTAAAAAAATAAAGAAATATTGTTTTGAATTCTTCAAACTGTACTGAGTTAAAAAAAAGAAGCCTTGTTAAACAAGAAGAACATTTATATCATGCAGACAATGAAAGAGATCTCTATATTTCTCAGTGTAAAAAAGCAAAGAAGGACCTTCAAGCATTAGGAAGAGTCTGGTCAATTCCGAGTTATAATGCGCCCTGTAGTTACGAGGGAAGTATGCATTACATCTTCGATTTTGCTCAACAGTTGCATTATCCTGTGAGCCCATTACAACCAGGTCCTGTATTTTTTAAGACTCCAAAAAAATGTGGATTGTTTGAGATTTGTTGCGAAGCCGTACCAAGACAAGTAAATTATCTTATTGACGAGTCTGTTGCTACTGGTAAAGGTGCTAATACTACAATTTCCTTACTTCATTCTTTTTTCGATTACTTTTTTCAATTACTTACTTACTTAAAGTCAACATAAAGTTTGAATTGCTTAATCTACCCTTTCATATGCACGTAAGAAACCTAGTACTTCTGCCAAATGTCCAAAGATTTGTTCAAAGTAATTAAAAATACATACATACTCTAAATGTTTCAAAAATTTATTCTGTCTTCCCAAATGCTGATAATATTTCACCGATTAAGAAACTTTTGTAGAAACTTTTTTTCTTAAACTTTGACTACTACGGTCTTTCCTTGCTTTCTTTTAAAAAAATGTGTGTTGAATTTCTGATCCAATGACTTACTCAAAGTCCATGATTTGTATTTTCTAAAGGTAGTATATAAAGTGCCTGTGGTCATTTTTTCCCAAACCGCTAATGCTTATGATATGAAACTTGACTTGTAACGTCACTGATACCTGCTATGACGTCATCAATAATGAAAAATGTTCTGAAATGTTCTGAAAATGACTGTGACGTTTATTTCCAAACCTCTAATACTCATGTCATAAAACTTGGTACATTTATAGAAAACTTTTTCATGATTTGATGATGTCACTGGCACCTGCTATGATGTCACCAATTGTGTAAAATATTGTAAAATGTGTGTGGTCTTTTATTTCCGAATCACTGATACTTATGGCGTGGAATCTGGTACACTTATAGAAAAACTCAATACAAACACTTTGCCATAAATATTTTTGATTTCATGACGCCATTAGTACCTCCTATGACATCATCAGGAACAGTTGTTTTGTGGTCTGTAAAATATACAATATGGTCTGTAAAATATGAAATCTGGACTGTATTTTTTAATACTTTTGTATATTTCAATTAGTATTTCCATAATTAACACATACCTGTCCGGTCGGCAAGAAGAAGACCTCCACGTTGGTGCCGACTGGAAGCAGCTCATTTTTGAGGCTGACCAACTTCTTTAACCTAACTTACTAAAGTTATACGAACGACGACAAACGAGGCTTTATACGAGGGATTTTTGCACATAGCTTCTGACTTTATTGCCTGAAACTATGCTCAAAAATCACTCCTTCACAGTATTTGCTCTTATTTGGAATACAGAAACATATAAAAACATATTCTAGTGTCAAAATAAGTCAAAGAATCTCTCCTCCATAGTGATTATTTTCTCTTATTTAGATCAATGTATTCTATTTCACGATATCAAATTAATATCGACTAAAGCAGCATTTGAAATATTATGAGCAAATAATCACTGTGATTTTTAAGCATAGTTACATGTTACAGAGGCCAAAGTCATACTCAAAAACCCTCTACCAAAGTGACTATTTATTCTTATTTCAAGCACTGAATAAGATTACAAATCACAACAAGCAATCAGGATTCTATTAGAAAATACTCACAGTCGGCAAAAACCTGTCAGTAAAATAACATTAGAACAACGTGGCTGGGCTGTTCATGAGAATAATAATTAAAAAAATAAACAGTGGTCAACATAAGAAAAAAAATCATCACTGTGGAGGAGTGATTTTTAAGCATAGCTCCAGGCTTTGTAACTTGAAGGAAGCTTTAAATATCACTCCTCCACAGTGATTATTTCTCTTATTTTGACCACTAATTATAGTAATTAAAATAACAATTTTATCACATAATATCCCTGATTAAATTAAAATGTTTTGTTAAATCCCAGTGTGCAAACTTGTTCAAAGTCCACAGTGCATCTCTTTACTGCAGACTTCGAACATGTTTGTGCCCACTAGGATGGATGATAGAAGTACTAAATTAGTTAAAACTTTATAAAAAACACATTTTTTTTTAGTTTTGTGAATTCTTTTCACATTTTTAAAATTAAATATTTACAGAAGCGGCAGCCTCTCTTGACTAAATCATTTTCTTTCTGATTTAAACGTCAAGAGAGAAGCCCTGGGAACGAGGTTGACAGAAAAGGCTGTTTATAATTTTTATCGAAGGTTGAGGAAATAACAAGCTTTGATATTTATAAAAATAGCGTGTAAATCAGTTACAAATAATATTATAATTAAATAGACATGCCCAGCCGGCAAAAAACTGTTCAAAGTTAGCAAAATAACGCTAGAACAACGTTCAAACAACGTTGTTCTGGCATCATGTTGCTGACTTTGAACAGGTTTTTGCCGAATGGTCTAAGGAGCACTATATTAACTATTACTCACAGCAAAAACACCATGAAACGTGTACTTGAATAAAATTGTGTTTTTACTGCGAGTTATAGATGCAAACAATAAAACTGAGTAGATATAATCAAACTAGACAAAAAAATATGAGCAAAAAATACAATACATAACATATATCTACAACAACTTATCTATACTGTGATCTTTGGTAAAAGACTTAAATTGTTGTAAAACCTTTTCACATGTGATAATGTACATACAACAATCACTTACGTGTTAAGAAGGATTAAACTTTAGAATACTGTTTTTACACAGTTAAATAAATTAAAAAACATTGTGTTTAAATTTCTTACTATATAGAAATTGTTTGTTTACATTTTTACTCTAATGTTTCAGAGTATCACTTTTAGTTTTACCTATTCTAGAGACTTAGGTATTTTGTATGAGTCAAGGCATGACTTATTTCTAAATATAGATATTACTCATCTTGTTGATGATTGTAAATTATATTATATTATTGATTAGGGAATTGGGATCCCCAAAGGGACTCCAATTTTCATGTTCTGTTATTAGGCAGCTGGTTATTCCTCATATAATTTGCATTACACTTGGGATTTCAAGCTGCTTTATAAACCTATGAATTATTGTAAAAATTTAGTTAGATTTGAGTGCATAGGAAACTTTATGCCAAAATATATTGTGAATTAGCATATATGAAATTTTCTTGTCCTGAAAAACCTTCAGAACATTTACCTCTACTGTGACCTTAACCTAGTATACTAATCTCTACTGTGACCTTAGCCTACTAAGCTCTATTTTTTCTTTTTCTTTCTTTCTCTTTCTCCCAATGTTGATATTTTATTTCACAATGTAAACTAAAATCTCAAATGACATATTATAACGTAAAGAAAAGAAAAATGAATGAAGGAAGCAAAGAGACGGGAATCCTTGGCCACTGTGACCTGTAATTGAACATAAATTGTAGTGAAACCGTAATATATAACTCTACTTTGATCTTGAGATGATAGTTAGTTAAGACACAATCTGATATATCAAAGGAAGAAGCATCACGCAGGTCTTTGCATTGTTGAAATGTTTGTAAATTCTTGTTAACGTGTGATGCCTTGTCAGTGTGCAAACGTCCTGCCATCCTAGTTGAGAATTGTCTGGTGGTATATTAACCACTCCTATGTATTCTCAACAATCATCTCTATATTTCAAAAAAGTAAATAATTTGTCAGTCTACTGATAATAAAATAATATTATAGTTTACTAGCAATCATTTATTAAAGTAACATAATCACCCTATTTTGGTCAAAATTCCAAATAAATAACATGAAAGCTTGTAATGTCACTAACACATTCCGAAATTTTCATTCTTTAAAGACAACTATTTGTGGAGATACAAGTGATTAAAGTTTTGTATTTTTTATGCTAACTGTGTGGCAGCCATATTGTGTGGCCAAACTTCATCGCTTTTCTGCATGATTACATGAAGTTGTAGCTAGTTTTTGATAAAATAATTGCTTATTTGAC
>JAULBZ010007029.1:0-11855 GCA_032360805.1 Neoturris breviconis | reverse complement strand
TGGTTTATATTCACTTGGTTTGGTACCTTTGATTTTTAAATTGTAACAAACACTTTTTTCATTTAAGAGCAATATTTACTCAGATGATTAATTCTATTACAGAGAACATTGTGTCAGTTGAAATTCAGTTAGTTGTCAGTTATAGACCTTAGGAGTATAATTTTTCACAGATTTTGTGGACATTTTCACGATTGGTACTTATAAAACAGTTAAGAGAGAGTCAATAGCCAAAATAAATACCTGCAAAAACATTATTTTCCATAATCAGCAAACAATACTAATTAAGCCCTTCAAAAAGTGTACAAAATCACTTTTCATGGACTTATTATAAAAAAACATTGAGGGAATGTGTAACACATAGAAGACGCAATAGCTGCTGCAAATATTAATGATCAAGTTTTCTTTTATCCATGAAAATTAATACCGCACTTTTAAGAAAAATTTCCCCATGACAATTTATACCTGCAAATATGTTTACCCTAAAATAACTGCCAGTCATAACTGTGGAGGAGAGATTTTTCAAAATATTTTTAGCCAATTGGTTAAAAATCTGAAAATATTCTGAAAAATCTCTTCTTCACAGTAATGTCCGGTGGTTATTTTAACCCCTTAGTATAACAACAATAATGAGTCATGGTCTTTTGTTTTGCTAAAGTAAAATATTTCTATGGTCAAGAATTCCAATTCCAAGAAACCAATCTTTTATTAAGTAAATATTTATTTAAAAAATATGTAATAACTGTGCATAATTTCTGCGGAAACATCACAAGTTTTATTGTTGTTCCAAGTTATTTATAGTGACATTCACATGATTCACTATAAAATTTGTGTTGGTAGTAAAATATGACTGTTTATTACTTTAGTTGAATCAGCATATTGTATCATGGTATCTTGCAGAAGAAAAGTTAGTAAAAATGAAGGAGAAGAAACTGTTACTCAGAAATATTCAAAACCAGGATATCTCCCAAAATTTGTTTGGTTAATTTTAATTGTTGAACTTTGTGAAAGAATTACATATTATAGCATTTCTGCTAATTTGTTGTTATTTTGTCAAAGTGAGCTGAAGCTAAATGCAACAGATGCATCTATCATTGTATTAGCATTTACAGGTATGAAAATTATATTTATCAGATGTGACAAATTGTTTTGCTAGCAGTTGAAAGTTTTATTAACTGATGTGGGCTCAGAAAGAATTAACACTGTATTGGGATGGAAGGAGGATGACTTCCAGTCAAAGTAGATTGCCCATTCATGTGGATATAATTTTGGAGCCAATAACAGCTCATCTTATGGAGCCAACAACAGCTCATTTTTATGGAGCCAACAACAGCTCATTTTTATGGAGCCAACAACAGCTCATCTTTTGGAGCCAACAGCAGCTCTATATATTTATTTATTTAGGCCTCTACACTTGTCACATGAATAAGCAACTGAAAGGCGGAAGACAGTCCAGAAGGGACTGACAAGTCACCCTACCAATCCTCGTATATTTAATAAAGTCTTATGTACATTGTATAATATCCTAATAAATATGTCCTACTTCAATACAAATGACCCTGATCCACTAATGTGGAGCAGGTGGGAGGGGAAAACAAACCAACGCTTGAAAAGTTTGAATTGAAAAGAACAGACTAATTTAACAGTGCCGACAATGGTAAACAAAGCTTTGCCCATCAGTTAACTTTTGCCTAAGGATGTACCTTAACTCTCATTAACTGGACGTGGGCTCAGAAAGAATTAACACTGTATTGGGATAAAAAAGGGAGATAGGAGGATGACTTCTAGTCAAAGTAGATTGCCCACTCATGTGGATATAATTTTGGAGCCAACAGCAGCACATTTTTATGGAGCCAACAACAGCTCTTCTTTTTGAGCCAACAGCAGCTCTATATATTTATTTATTTAGGCCTCTACACTTGTCACAACTGAAAGGCAGAAGACAGTCCAGAAGGGACTGGCAAGTCACCCCAAATTCCCCCAAACTCTAGTAAGCAAACGCTGAGCGCTCTACCTCACAGGGAAATAAACATTCTAAAAATGATTGAACTGTTTAGCCTACTCATGGTGTTATTCCACAACAACACATATCTGTCCCATATACGATTCATGTTTGGAGCAGATGATATTCTGATCGCTGAATTTATTACGATATTGTCCGGAACATGGATGTGCTGACGATAAGCATCGCTTGTCCAGCGACCTAATAGTTGCATGGTGGAATTGGATACTCCAGCTGCTGCGGCGCTACTGGCACCTCCTATAAGGAAACTGTGTGTGTTTAAGTTCATACCGGCACACAAGCAATTAATTAAGTGGGATAGGTAGATCCGTGTGAGATATGCACCATTCTGGAAGGTAAACCAGAGCGAAAGTGGTGTTGATTCAGGAAGTTTTGTAATGCGGTTACAGGGCATAACGAGCCACCGATGCACCAATACGAATTACACTACCCGCTTTGAAGGGATCAGTTTTTGAGGATTTAATATTAATGAATACAATGCTAGAGTTACGTGAGAAGGAAATGTTTGAGTAAAGGAGAGTACCAGTAGGATCAAAATTAGTGGTGGGTATGGCGATATATTCTGAGCATCTTAAAAAAACAAAGAAAGCTGATTATGACGGCAGATGCCTGTTGTATGAATGTAATTTGATAATTGACCCATTTGTAGAATAGTGATAGGCTGACGGCAAATGCGTGTGAAAGAATTTCCTTGAGTGCAAAGAATTCCACGTAAAGTGTAATATAGTTGGATCATTGTAGAAAGTTTCCAATGGACCGAAAAGGCATGGTACTTGTCAATTTGCGAATGAGTATCGGCAAAAAAGGGATTTTTTTAAAAGTGGAGACTTGAGATAATTTTCGAAAATTTGATTTACATCCAATATGATCAATTTATGATTTTTGTTGACTTAGAAATTTTTTGAATTCTGTTTATAAGGATTTGACCGGAGTCACATTTGGACTTATTGATATTTTAGATTTCTGTGAGACTTTGACCACATTCACCAAAATGACCAATTTATGATTTTTGTTGACTTCACTTTTTATAAGGATTTGAGCATAATTATATTTGACTTAGTAAATCTTTTGAAAAATAATTTTTCTATGAGACTTTGACCTCTTTTTTGGCAGAATTTTGAATTTGATTTTGATCAATTTTCTGTTTGGTGGGCTATTATTATATATTCTTATTGTTTAATTTGGTCATATTTAATTTCTTTAGGGACCATCTCCAAAATTTGTTCCCAGGGGAAGAGTGCTAATTCAATGATCTTGCAATTGATTGGTTTCTTCGTCCCGAAGAAACCAATCAATTGCAAGCTTGTTAACTTTAACACCCTTCATTTCTTCAAATTTTTTTAATGATATTTTGAGATGTATTGTATTACAGTGTTTGAAATAAAAGCAAATAATCACTATGGGGAAGTGATTTTTAAGCATTGCTTCAGACTAAATAAATGCTCAAAAATCCCTCCACCATTGATTATTTGCTCTTATTTTGAACCCTGTGTTATTTTCATTTCGTTTTCAGGTGTTAGTTATATCTTTCCATTGGTTGGTGGTTGGATTGCTGATACATGGTCTGGTAAATTTAATTCAATATTTGGTTCATGTTTATTTTACTTTCTTGGGACATGTTTATTACCAACTATTGCTTATAATGGCTATGACATATCACTTAATAGAAGATACCTGTTCTTTGGAATTGCACTATTCATGATTTCAGTTGGTAGCGGTGGGATTAAATCAACAATTTCGTCATTTGGTGCCGATCAAGTACAAGCTCATGGTGAAAAAGCAATTCGAAAGTTTTTTAATTGGTTTTACTGGTTGATAAACCTTGCTTCATTTGTTTCGTTCTCATTTATTGCATATCTACAAACAAAATCGTTTTTCTATGGTTACATTCCAGCAGTTTGTTCGATGTTTATATCAATTATTGTTTTTATATCGGGAAGGTCACGATATACTTGTAAGCCTCCAAATGGAAGTCAGCTATCTGATATCATATTAATAATTTCTCACGCCATATCAAGAAAATTCAAATACAAAAGAATAGTTAAAGCTGAATTACCTATTGGTGCAGATTTAGATTTACTTGACTATGCTCATATCTCATTTGGTGGGAAGTACTCATCGGATCAAATTGACATTGTACGATGTGTTGGTAGAATTACAGTTGTTTTTCTTTCTATGATACTCTTTTGGACAGTGTATTTTCAGGTATTTATACTATAAGCCAAATATTTCTAGTTTTATTCTTCTTAATGTTTTTTAATGGGACACAGAAAAGTTTTGAATGGACTATTGCTATCACAAATTGTGTCAGCATTGCCATCCCATTTTGTTTTTATTACACCATCCTGAAGTTCTACCATATAGAAATCTGGTAGCATTTGAGATAGTATCTTGCAAGGACTCGCAATTTTTGTTTTAGTTTCATCCACTTGGAACTGAATATTGGAATGAGAGTTCAGTCCAGTACCAAAATGTTTTGTTACCATCAACTTTGGTATCAATTTTCCAGGCAATATTTTGAGACTATTGGCTAAATCTTTTTCAATTTTGTCAACTTGGGTGAAAAAAAGTGGAAACCTCAAAACATCTCCAAAAGTGGCTTCAAAAAGCAGATATTTTAGCAGCTTTGAAGAAGTCAAAATCAATAAATTTAAGAAAACTTAATCTACGAAGGAGAGTGTTAAGTCAACGAGCTTGTAATTGATTGGTTTCTTTGGGACGAAGAAACCAATCAATTGTAAGATCGTTGATTCATCACTCTTCCCCTGGGAACGAATTTTGGAGATGGTCCCTTACTGCTAATAAGTCTATAATTAAGTCCATCATAAAAAAGTAATAAAACTTGGTTACTAATAATATTATAAATATTCTAAGAACTTTTCACTTTTAAAATTATTTTGACAAAGAAAGTAAAGGAAATGTTTTAAAAAGGAAAGAAGTACATTAAAGAAAGGGTATTACTTTGTTCAATTATCTAGTGTTCCTTCATTTTTATAAATTGCAAGAAGTCATATTTCATACAGCAACATATTTTAAATTACATGTTTTAAAGGCATTGTCTAATTTCTGCCTGTAGTATATGATTCCAAAGCTTTATACATGCGCACGTAATGCATGTTACACATACATACATCATATTCCACTACTCTGTATAACAATTATCTGCCTGGCTCTCTGTTTGGTTTGGTAGACTTTGTTCAAGATTTTTCTAGTTTTGAAATAAGAGCAAGTAATCACTGTGGAGGGGTGGTGTTTGAGCATTGATTCAGGCTGTTTCAGGTTAGAAAGCAAGAAGAAATGAAATGCTTAAAGTTTCCTCCTACACAGTGATTATTTTGCTCTTATTTTAAACTTTTTTGCCATAACCAGAAATATTTGTTGTTTTTTTGATAATGTAACAACGAGTTGCATTCTCTTTGGTTGGGATTCACCTCTGTTTTCAGGACCAGCTCTGTTTACTGCTTGTGAGAATCAACATTTACAAATGTGTTTCCAAATTTGATCTGATTTCATATATTCATTGAGTTTATAAACTTTGTATGATTATAGCCTACCTTGAATGAATGTAAGCTTATTGTTATGCTATTGTTCTGTGATCCAATAACTATGTATGCCCAGAGCGTGGTGGTCTAAATAAAAGCGAATAATCACTGTTGTGAAGCGATTTTTGAGTATTTCTTCAGGTTTTTTAGCATGAAGCTATACTCAAAAATCACTCCTCCACAGTGATTATTTGCCCTTGCATATGCATTTACATTTGAAGTTTTACTGAATTTCCTTATACTCGTGTATTATTTTGATCTAGTTTGACAAAAGCTTTGTGTATTTGTTTTCAGATGCCAAGTACATTTTTGCTTCAAGGTGAATACATGAAGTTGAATTTGATAGATGACTTCAAAATACCAGCTACATCTCTTAATATAATTGACTGTATTGTAATCTTATTGTTGATACAATGCTTGGAATACTGCATCTACCCATTGTGTAGTCATTATAATTTTAATTTAACACCACTTCGACGTATGGGAATTGGTATGATGTTAGGCGCATTATCAATGGTGGCAGCTGGGTTGATTGAAATCTATCGGAAACAACATATGGATCATTCTGTATTGAATGAGATTTCCGGTAAATCATATAATGCATCAAGCCTTACAGTTTTCTTTCAAGTACCGCAATATGCATTGGTTGGATGTAGCGAAGTTTTTACTAGTATCGCAGGTGAGGGGTCTAGTCACTTTCGAATGACTGCTGAATACCGATACATATAGCTCTGTATAATATGGACAGTGTATTGCCATAGAGCTATACTAGTCCGTATTCGGTTGACTATCATGCTGAGAGTATTTACAAGAATAACGCAAATATTTTTTATTGATTTCTTCATAAAGCAAAGTAGCAAGAGTTAAAATACTGCCGGTTATCACTGTGGAGGAGAGATTTTTCAGAATATTTTCAGCCAATTTGGCTGAATTCTTTCTGAAAAATCTCTCTTTTGCAGTGATGACCGGAATTGAACCCCAGAATTAGAAATTGCAATTGCAAATGTTTTAAATTTCCACTAAACGAAAAATTTGCTGCAAAAGTCAAAATAAGACATCCCATTGATACACATCATGTGAAATCAATTTCACAGTGAACTTTTAGACTAGTGAAAATCAACCACAGGGATTCCCAACAGAATATATTAGAGGTGAATATTACCCTGAAATGCATTTCCTGAAAACCTACCTCTTCATAATTAAACTCAAAGATGTTACAGGAAAACTTTGAGGGAATCAAATTGTAAATCTGAATTAAAACCCTTTTGTATTGTATGGTGTCATAGGACTGTCCGTGTTGAAATGGATTCTTGTTATAATAAATCATTAATTGTGTTTATATGCATATAAAAGATCTATACGTCATAGCCTTGAGAAGTTAGACTCCATGGTCTTTTCATACCCAATAATATTTTGGTCTTTATCCTAATTATCTGTCCAGTATGCAGCGAAGAAATTGCTATACCAAAGAAATGTTTAATTGTTGAATCAGTGCTCTTCTACAAGTCAGTCACAACCCTTCACATCTTTTCCTTAATGATGCCATTTAATAATATAGTATAATTAGATCAGTGTATAAGAGCAACTAATTACTATGGCATAAAGCAATGCTCAAAAATCACTCCTCCACAGTGATTATTTGCTCTTATTTCAAAACTAGAAAAATCTTATCTATGATATACTGTGATATGAACGTGAATTCTTTTTTACTTGAGTCTAAACTCAAAAATCACTACAGTGATTAGCTCTCATTTTAAACACTGTAGTCGTAGTTTTACCAGAATCAGAACTAAATCGAGACAGAACTGGTCACCGTGTACTCTGTTGTGGCCTTCGTCAGAGTGACTGAAAGGCTATGAATATAATATATATTTTTTTATTTTCTAGCATTGGAATTTGCATATTCTCAATCACCTCGATTCTTACAAGGAGTTGTTATGGGTTTATTTCTTGCAACCTCAGGTATTGGTGCAGTACTCGGAAGCATCATTATTGCAATATTTTCAAAATACTCTAACTCATGGTTTTGTAATGACATAAACATTTGTACTTTAGAATATTATTTCTTTTCGCTTGCAACTTTAACTACCTTAAATTTGTTACTGTTTACGGTGATTGCTGTTAAATATTCATACGTTGACAATTTTTTAATTGCATCGCCAGGACGAAAAAAATCAACAGAAAGTTTATTTCAACATTCACGTGACGAAGATGAAAATTGGGATAGGAAATCGCCTGCAGTTGGCGAAGGACACATTTAGTTTTAGCTTCATACAATTAGATTATTCAATTTATTTTTATTATTTTAGGTTCAGATTTTATCTTTAATTCCGACACGTTTTTTGTAAGAACTAAATTTATAAATATGTAATGTTACAATCAACCTCCTTCTCAGACCTTCTCTCATTTTTAAGAACGTGAAGCCTAACACTACTTTTTTTTTTAAAAAAAAGAACATCTCCAAAATCCGACATTTCTCGATTTTGTCCCATTTCTACTATGACAGATTATTAAAGACTGCATTTGGAATCAGCGCCATCGAATTTGGTCACATACCAATTTTCATCAAAAACGAAGCACTTTTAATATTTAGCAAAATTTGGCCTAAAATGTGGCCAAAAAGGTATTTTTAGTCCGAATTTTGAAAAACAAAGTTTGAATTATTTTTTGAAATTTCTTGTACACTCAATTCTAAAAGCCGATCTTTTAGAGATTGTAATGAGCGAATTGTGATCTTCAATTGAATTATATTCGATGATTAGCTAATTCATTTCACATCCGCATATAATTTAAAAGGATATAGTTTTGAGAATTCTACCACTTAGTTATATATACATAGTGGTTTGAAGCAATTAAATTTTAAAGCTTCGAATAGTTTCAACAAGACCAATGACGTGCAATTGCAATGTCTCCAAGAGGAATTTCTGAGCAATTCCCTCAAATTTGTTATATATTTTTAAATGATGACATGTGTTTGAAAGAGTGAACAACTTCTATACATGCCAAGAAGCCCTGGGGATGAGGTTGATGCATTTACTGGTATATAACAAGCACACTATGTTAAAAAGTGGAGGAGGAGTTTTAACAAAGCTTCAGGCTTTAAAGCCTGAAGTTATGCTCAATATTACTCCTCCGCAATGATTATTTACTTTTATTTGACCACTACGGTGTATATATTTTATTTTTACATTGACTAGCTCAATGTTTAACCCTATTCCGGCAAGGGGGTGGATTCAGCAAATTAGGAAAATGTCAGCTACATTGCGTAAACGGATCAAAAACTATAGGTCATAATCTGAAACCACCTATTTCTACATGGGGAAATCCTATATTAATTGCCAAAACATTATTTAGCAATAATTTGATTATTTATAACATGAAAATTACATATAATCACAAAAAAAATGTTTCTAAAAGTTTTGGTCACATGGCTAACCCGTTTTCCCAATTTTCTCCGAAATTTTTAAAATCAAATTTTTTTCTCGGATTTTCCGACGAGAAATTTGGTATTTTTCAATGTTTTTGTTAAAAATCCGGAAGCTATGTTGAGCAACAAAATATCTGTCTAAAACTGAAAGCAGAATGGAAAAATCTTTTAATCGTATTTCTACTAGAAATATACAGATTATGGGCAAAATATGTTATTTCAAAATATTTGTGATGACGTCTTTAAAAAATTGCTGACGAAAGTTATGGAATCCGCCACCTTGGCCATAATGTTCAAAAAAGCTCGGCCTAAATAGGGTTAACACAGATGTAGAAATGTTTTTCCTTGAATAAGGTTGTGAACATGGGTGCTTATTCCAAAATTGACTAAAAAAGAGGGGAGTGCTTATTTGAGGAAGGCGCTTAATCAAGTCGGGCACTCAAAGAGATGACAGGCTAGACTCCTCCACAAATAGATTATCTTCGTCGTAACATGTTTCTTTTTACAGGACAAGTTGCTGTTAAAGTTGTTGTTGTGTGTGTGTGGGGGGGGGAGGCTGTAGAGTTTATTAAAAACATCCTCTTTTAGCGGGGGCTTATTAAGTCATTAAGGGGAGGCGCTTGTTACAAAATATCTATCAAAAGATATCTTCTGCGAGTGAGGCATTTCTAAGTAATGGCGCTTATTCAAGGAAATACATTATACTGGTCATTTGAATAATATTAATTTATTTTATTTGTTTGTATCTTACTACTTTTAAAGCATTAGACTAAGGCTCTCTACCGAGAGTCTAAAGCTAGACTATTAAAACGCTGGGCACAAGATTGCACTATGTTCATTATAACATAAAAAAGGGACAATTTATTATTTGCATGAGAGTACTGAGTCAACACAATTGATTTTGATTCTTAGTACTGAGATCGATTGCAAGTTTTGGTGACTCTGCATTTGTTTGTCTCTTATCTTTTTTACGGCGGATCTCCACCAGGTGACATCGCTTTCAACCAATTTAAGTTTGTAAGCTTTTTTTGCTTGGCTTACATAAGGGGTTAGGGGAGAGGCTTATACATGGACTAAATTTTGTATTAGGATTGAAAGAAAACATGGCATAGAACTACGTTGTACATATTACCTACAGGGACTGAAACTACAACTAAATGATGTGTACATCGTGAGCCACGAAAACTAACAGAAAAATTACTAGAGAGGGGGGCTTAATTTAATTTTAGTGAAAAAAAATAAGTAAAGAAAAATCCCGTAAAACTCCGCGGAGCTTATAAGTTTCTTTACTTATTTTTAGCCCACCGAACAAAGTTTGGATGAGCTATTGCTATCACTTTGCGGCAGCGGTGGCATCGTCACCCTTTTCTTAATAGACCATGTTTTCGAAGTGTTAGGTTTTTGCTTTTGCCCACTTGGTCTCAAGTTTCAGGCAAAAAGGGTCCAAATTGAGTTTTTGGTCCAATGGACCGAAAAGGCATGGTACCATCCTGAAATTTGGTTATGGTATTCTAGGCAATTATACGAGACTGCTGACCTAATGTTTTTCAATTTCGTCAACTCAAGACCGAGTATCTGCGAAAAAGGGATTTTTTCAAGTTGAGACTTGCATTGCTCTATTTCCTTAATTTTTTTTTAGTTTCAGCTAGTAAAAACCATCCTATATATAAAATGGGTTTATTAAATAAAACTTTAATAAGGCAAAAAAAAACATCCCATTATATATTAGCTACATGATTTTTATAACATTAATTACTCCCAATGCAAATTAGAAATATAATGACAATACACAATTCAAGAGAGGAAGATTTTTTTCATAAAAAATAAATTGTTTTAATGAATATGTAATGTTCTATTTTATTATTCTTTATTTCTTTTTAATTTTAATAACAGATGATGACAACCACCTTTACTTAAATATTTTATAAGTATTAAATTAATAAATTAGGTTTTAACTTTTAAGTTTAATTTTTAGAAGTAAATTTAAAATAAACGCATGGTTTCTATTATGGCACTACTATGTACACATACATGCATACATATACATAAAATAGTATGGTTGAAGCATGTATAATCAAAGCATATCCTATACTATACATAATAGTCTGAATGTAGCCTATACAGTGTAACATATACCAAGTCTTTAAAATCACAAATACTATAGCATAGGTGTATTCTCTATTTTCATTTGGTGTGTACATAATGCTATGATGTATAATGTGTGTACGCAATTCATATCCACTATGGAGGAGTGATTTTTGAGCATTGCTTCAGTTTATGATATGAAATTTCACTACTCTCCTCCACAGTGACTTGACATAATTTTACCTTGAAAAATGTGTTCCAATTGTTTATTTGACATGAAACATTACTATCTTAATAAAGACATTTTTCAATCACTGTATTATATGTGTATGTAAATCATATTTGTGTTCCTAGGTTTAACCAAGGTTTTGGATTAACTTTTATTTGGTTTGGTGGGCTACTTTCAATACCGTACCTTTAAATAATTGCAACTGTAAACAGAAAATCCTTCTTTTTGTTCATAATTGTCGACCTTGAATATAGAATAACATAGATACTATAGAATATACACAACCTTGGTTCCAGGACCTCTATTCTCCTAAATGTAAGAGATAAGTGGTGCCGAGATTGAGGTTAGGGTTATACACAACCTTGGTTCTAGGACCTCTATTCTCCTAAACGTAAGAGATAAGTGGTGCTGAGATCGAGGTAAGGGTACATACATCACGTTTAGTAATAAACTTTATCATTGTATAGCGCTAATATTGAAAACATCATAATAACTGGTGATTTTAATCTAGAACCCTCAACACCAGTACTGATAACCTTTATGGAACAGAAT